>JAPYYX010000224.1:0-81891 GCA_030522605.1 Cremastinae sp. B BG-2022a
TGAAATTTTACACAGACATAGTTTAACTGTTCGACTATCGACTGTAAAAATTTTGACTCTTTTTCATTTGTTTCGATTTGCTTGCAAACAACCTTAAAACTCTCCTAGTTTGTACATTATGGAGTCAAAAAACATATTTCTCAACATTCACTCTTTCCGGAGCCGTTGACAGAAAGTTCTCGCTGACGCAAGCAGAAGTAAAACACAAGTATGAAAAATAAACGGCGATGTTAATTGAAACCTTAATATTACGAGTGCCTTGAGCTTTTCAAGTCCACCAGTGTGTGCGTGGGCGTATTCACAGCAGTGGAAACAAGTTTGTTGGTACCGCGATGAGGTCGGTAAATACAGCGTTAATAAAATATACGGTTTGCGAGCTCGTCGAGTCTTTTGGAGGTTCGTCCACTCGGTCATCAAGAGTCCTTAAATTCCCGTTCAACTCGTGGTAATTATGGTACTTTTACTGCCATTCTGACCTCCCATAGAGCGAGCGCCTCCTTCTCTCTTTCGCGAGCTCTTTATTATTCAAATTGTATCCAAATTTTCGTGCCTTGCGTCTTTTCCCGCGTCCTTGTCGATTTTCCTCGTTTCCCAGCACGTCTCGTTCAATCGAGCCCGTCCAAGGTAGTACTCGAAACTCGATAACGCTCCGACGAAGTCAAAAGGCACCGTAAATCCGCTCTGATCTTCGTACGAGACTCGATCTCGGGTCGAGGCTGTAAAATAGTTGCCCCGGGGAGAAAAAACGATCGGGATCGACGTAAAAGAGGACTAGCCGAGTGTAAGAATTTCACCGGGGTGATTTTTGACCGGTACACCCTCTGGTGATCGGGGGAGGGAGAAAGCTCCTGGCTCGTTTGCGGCTTGCGCAGAAATAGCCCGGAGAGGCGAAATGAAGCATTCCTTTACGAGGGCCCTTACTGCTCGTAAACTCGACTTTATGATGATAATTACAGGCAGCGTACTAAATCTGGTTTGTACAGAGGAGAAATGGAACAGCGAACCTCACGTTACCGAGCCTCTGAGACAGACTTTGCTACTTGCGAGCTTTCTATGTCGTTAAATATGGCCTACGTGAGTCGAGAAGCTTTCACCAAGTTTCGAGTACCCGTACGGCTCTGAATACCCGACAATTATCCCTTTTTTCGAATTTACACATTTTTCCCACGAGCGTAAGTTTCTTGAAAGTACTATGCACTATTTGAAAAATAATGTCATATTTCACAGTCAAAACGAATCTTAAAACATTTCCTCATTCCATCATTATCTCTCTCCTCTTTCGATTATCGTTCCCGTTCAATCAAGCAAATCATGAAGTCGTTACCACATTCACTAGTGTAACGATCCTCGTATCTTCTCTGGACTCCGTGCTTTTCCTCTAATCGAACTGCGCGTACGAAAAGGGCGCTCGCCTTTTCCCTCGAGTACCCTAAAGAGACTCGGTATCCCTTTCTATCATTCGCTGCTCCGCGATGTAACGGCATCTCGCGATTTTAGCGGAGCAGCTCATCTTCGAGATCGAGAAAAGAGAAAACGAGGAAGAGAGAGAGAGAGAGAGAGAGGAATGATTCGAGACTCGCTGGACAGAGTCGTTTCGACAAATTACCTCTCGAATTTCAGATCCTCAAAGGGTTGGGCATTCCAGTGACGAAGCGACTGGAAATCGAGAAGTATGGGAAAAAAATTTAACTGTCGTACATTCCGGAACTATTGGAGTATTACTGGCGTTATTACTATTATTATTACTACTATGATTATTATCATTCGAGAGCTGACGACCGAGTGGATTTTTATGAGCCGCAAATTGGTACTAGGTTGAATGCTCTCTCAAGGCTTTTTTTTCTCCTCCCATTTTTTTCTATCCCGCAAGCACACTTTTGTCCCCAGATCGTTAAATTCATTTTTTATCGTTCGATTCATCGATTCACATAAAAAGTATACATCAAGGAAAGTTCCCGAGGGTGGAATGTGTAACCATTGTAATTTGATGAATCTAAAATTACTCACTTTTTTGCGGTCTCTCGGTCTCTGTCTCTCTTCGTCGTTCCTGAGGATGAGGAGAGAGTGTACGAAGATTACATTTTAATTGGCATTGCTCTCCAATTGTTATTCATCGACGAGGCGATAATACTGTTTTGCTTGAACCCTCTCGAATCCACCCCCCGTCGTAATAACTTGACGTACGAGTGTGTGCTCACGCCGTGAAGCGCTCTCTCCCGGTCATACTTATTCAGAGAGTAGTAAATAGTGTTTACACGACGTTTAATGCGCGTACGACTTCGTGGCTACCTTAACGATCCTCTCTCTCTCTCTCTCTTTCTCGCTCGCTCTCTCCAACTCTCTTCCTTTTCCTTCTCTCGTCAGTTTGTTGTAGGAACTATTTCCCTTTCCTGGCAAAGTGATCGTTAAATCGTCACGCATTCCCTTCCTATGTAGGTAAACGCATAGGAAATTTTCACGTGACTCTCTGACCAGGCATTCGATCGGATTAATTAACGGTCGAGTTGAAATTCTTCGTGCTATACCCAGAATTTACATTTTAAATTTGGAGCAAAGAAAACGGTAAAATTTTTTGTGAAGATTTTTGAAGTATCTAATTTGATTCGATCGCATATTAATTGACTCTCAGATTACAGTAAAATCTCGCTTATCTGGCCTCCAATCAACCGAGGCTCTGCGTTATCCGAGCACTCCACATTGCTCGGATAATACGGAAAAACTCGGATGAAACAGTTATGCCTACATTGTCCGCGCGAAATATTTTGCGATTGTTTTTTTCTTTATTATGCGCGCATAAACTTGTCACAACACGTTTTGTATGCTCTCCGGTCACGAGCTCAATACTAACAGTTCGCCTCCAACGATCAACAGAGGAACATCGTCATGTCGCAAAAAAGAAAAAAAGTCGTAGTGAGCGTGGACAAGAAATTGGAAGCAGTGAGAACATTAGATGCAGGCGAAATCATTCGGAATGTTGCGATCGATTATGGTGTTGGAGAAACCACCCTAGGTGATTGGCACCAAAATCGTTTCCAATTAAAAAAATTCGCGATAACGTCTGGTGATGCGATGACAAGTCCCAAAATGATGAAACGCGCAGAATACGATAAAATTGACAAAACCTTTTTTTTTTGGTTTACGCAAATGAAAGAAAAGAGATTGCCAGTATGAGGTGAGTATGCTTTCGTAGTCTTCAAGTAAACATTGAATCTTATGTGTCGACAAATGACGAAGATTGAAGATTCAATAATTTGAAGATTTTACGATGCAATGCAAATCGACTTTTTTCCAAAACGACCTTTTTTCCTTTATCTCCTTAACATGGAACAAGCACTTGTTACACATCAAACGTCAAAAAAAGTAAATTTCACTCTTCATAAGCTCAAGTTCAACAAAAATTCCTTGTCTCAAAGACTGCGTACGATCCTAGTAACTTCCCTTATCCTACCGATTCTAGATTATTGTTGCCTAGTCTATAACGACGTAAATTTGAAGCAGACCATATTTCTTGAGCGTCTAATCAATAAATGCACACGTTTCATATTCAATGTTAAACTACAAGAGCATATCTCACCATTTAGAGAAAAATTAAAATGGCTGACCGCTGAGCGAAGAAGGAAATACTTTTTAGGAGTTTTTCTTTTCAAAATCTTAAATAATACGGCGCCGGATTTCATCCAAGAGCTACTGCCCAGATCCCAGCCGATCCCGTACTCTACTCGTTCTGAAGGTACGCTTACGTTTCACATTCCGAACCACCGTACACAGACTAGCCACAGGTCATTTTCCTTATCCGCTGCCTATTTTTGGCACTCCCTCGTCAGATTGCCTCTATCACGTCTCTTGCGAATTTCAAACGCGCATTGCATTTCCACCTGTTTAACCAGCCTTGAATCCAGCCTCATCATCATCTAGCGACAAAGTGAAACTGTTTCCGATATTTTCGAAAAGATTTTGTAGCTATAAGTACTATGTGAAGGACTGTTACGTTCGTTATTAAACTGTAAGAATTTCTGTAATGAAATGTAAATATTTTCAAATTTGTTATCGACTATATTGCCCAAAGCTATCAGCTAGGCATAGTGAATAAATCAGTCAATCAATCAATCCTTTAGCACCGATATTACTGGCAAAGACGATAGTGTACGCGAAACAGTTTCCTGATGAAAACGAAACTTTTACTGCAAGTTCTGGATGGTTAGACACATGGAAAAAAGACATGGTATTCGTCAATTGAATATCTGCGGCGAAAAGATGTCAGCTGATGAAGATGCATTGGCGAAATTAAAGAAGAATTCGAGAAGCGTGTAACGGAAGAAGGATACTCGCGAGAACAGATTTATAACTGCGACGAAACTTGCCTCAATTTCAAGATGATGCCTTCCAAAACATTGGCTTCCCGAGAAGAAGCAGTAGCTGCAGGGTATAAAAAAAATAAAGAAAGGGTTAGCATTTTAGCCTGCAGTAGCACGTCCGGAACGCACAAACTTCCGTTAATGTGCATCGGAAAATCAGCTTAACCTAGAGCGATTAAACATATCAAAACTGAAGCCCTGCCAGTGTATTATGCATATCAAAAAAGTGCTTGGATAAGTCAGGAACTTTTGCAAAAAATGGTTTTTCGAACAATTCGTTCCTTCCGTTGAGCGTTTCTTGAAAAAAATGGTCTTTCGAGAAAAGCGATCCTGTTACTCGACAACGCCCCATCGCACCCGCACGAGTCGAATCTCAGAAGTGAGAATATTATTGCTAAATTTTTCCCGCCAAACGTGACCTCCATTGGTCAACCAATGGATCAAGGCGTATTGGAAACATTCAAACGCCATCACTGCCGTTTTTAACTGCAAGAAATTCTGGAGAAAAGTTCAGCTGGAAGTTCCCTCAAAGAACGCTTGCTCAGCATAGGTATTAAAAGCGTTATTTACTGGTCAACTCAAGCTTGGAATGCTATTCAAGAGAACACGATTGAGAGGTCATGGGTAAAATTGCTCTGTTTCAAAGATCCAAACGAAAAAATTATAGATGTAGGATCATAATCATGACGCAGAGGGTTTGACTAAAGATACGAAATATTTATTTAAAATGGTGTGATACAGAAAAATTGTTTCGAGGCGCTCGCCTGCGCTCTTCGACGTTTCTTCTAAGACTAACTTACTTTCTAAATTGTCGCCCAAGCGTATATACACTCGTCCTTCCTTCATTTTTCAACATTCATCTCACTCGCTCTTCCTTACATTCATACACTCTTCCTTTCCGTAGTTATAAAAATCATTCAGTCCTTTCGCTCAAACTTGCACTCTCTCGCTCGTCGTGCACCCACAATAAAACTCTACCATAAAACAGTCCTCGCATTCGTACGCACTCGCTCTCGTCCTCACGTATACTCTCTTTACGCACACACTAAACCTACATAAATATCGTGGATCTTCAGAGCTTCATGGAGCATATCCCTGGATGTGAAGATGTGACAAAAAAGAATACCGAAGAATGGATCCATGGTGACGATTGCGAGCAGGAACTGAATGACGACGAAGCTCTTACTTATATTAAGGAACAACCAGAGTGTAATGCAAGTGATCTCTTGCTCATGACACGATGGCGAGATCTGGCAGCTAAAAAACGAATGAGCAGCTTGAAAAATCGTCTATTGTAGATTTTCTCAAGCCACGTCAATGACGTTATATGTAGGTTATGCAATAACCAAAGATTAATCTCAAGGTTTGTTATATTTCACTGTACATAAAAAATTACTTAAATTTTCTAATTTTTTTTTTTTCGTGTATCCGAGACACCCTCTCCCCATATTATACATATCGGATAAAAGAGGTTTTACTGTAATTCACATCGTTCAAAAAATATACATTTTAAAAATTCAGAAAAATGTTTTCAACATACCTGTACCCTTAAACAGGAAATTAAAATTTTATAAAATTCGTAAATTCTGAGGATAGAAAATATTTTAACGAACATTTTTGTTTTTCAATATTTTCGTGATGTGTAGTATCCGGCAGATTATTTCTCAAAGTTTGAGAAACGAGCTTTTGGATCCCTTATCTGTGGTGGTTAGGGAGTGTCCTTGGTCGAGGCTAGTCGATTTGTCAATATCGCTCATCATCCGTATCGCCGAGGATAATCAAATGAAGCAAGTTCTGTATATTTGCTCTAGAGCTGAAAGGCGCTTTCCCGAGCCGTCCAGAATCAACTTAACCGATGACCTCGCTCTCCTCCTCTTGGGGATTCCTCTCGGGAGGAACCGCTCCCTGGACGTGTCTCATCCAGAGTTCACGAAACCGTTCGCTCTTCTATAATTGTAACCTAATTCCATAATTTCTGTCTTCGAAAACTTTTTTCACTCTTTAAGTCTTTATTTCCTAAATTTCCACTTGCAAGACATCAAAACACTAAAATTTCAAACGAAGAGAAATACAATACAAAAATAGTATAAAAGTAAACTCGAGGCGACGTCTGTTCGCACAACTCGTAAAATCCTCGCCGACCGCGACATGTTTCGCCATATGCCAGATTATCCATCCTGCCAATCCAGCTCTGGAGTAACTAAATAACCTTGGGGGGATAAGATCGCGAGAAAGTCTCGAGGATCCTGGAAGCGACGTTATTATAATTCGAAAAGGGATGGAAAATTTGAATTAGAAGATGTGAAGTCTGTGCCTGGCGTTCCTCCATCCTCATTCCCGCTAATATATAGCCCTGAAAAATACACGTATATCTATATCTATATACAAATATCTACACACACATATTCGTGGGTAACGCTGTCTCGCGAGAAAGAGAAACGAAAAGAAGGAGAAACGGGGCTTGGGGGGACAACTGGCGGTCTCGTCACGTGTTGGAAAGTGGAGTCTACGAATATACGAAAAGAGGACGTATAGAAGCTGCATCAGGTATAAGGGTACTATTTGTAATTCCGATTAGCCTCGTTCTACCTCACCCCCTCACCCTGCTCCCCATCTCCTCTTCTTCTTCTTCTTCTGCTTCTTTTCCTCTCTTCCCCATAACGCTCTGGAAATACTACGCAGAAAGCTTCGTATATCGTACACGCGGAAACTTAACTTTCTCGAAGAAACTTACCATCGCGTGTGTGTAAACTCCGTGCACTTTTGGCTTCGCCACTCGACGAGACATACATAGCAACGACTGCTTCCACTTGCCGAGAAATGGCACCGTATACATGGAAAAAGGAGACGTACAATTCCGTACGTAACACGGGCAGTTCATGCTCACATGCTTTTTTATATTTATTTTAAAATACAATATTTTTGCCGAGAAATATTTCTTTCGTTTGAGGTGGAAGAATTTTTTTATGTAAAAATATTCATATGATTATTATGATTATTTTTTATTTATAATATTGTCATATATTTTAATCACGTTTAGTGTTAATTTTTTTAATAGATATTGAAATATTTGGAGGAAATTCAAAAAAGAAATTTTTTATATGAATGTATTTTTTTGTATTAAGACGATTGATAACAAAATTTGTTTATAATAAGCTTCGCATTCTCATAGGCGAGTTTTTCTGACTTGAAATTGTTTTTTCATCACGCTTGAATAGTTTTTATTTCGATAAAAATCGAGATACCCGCAGGGAAGTGTAATTTAAAAAATCGATTTGAATGAAAAATGCAACGGACACAATTGAAAAAGAAATTGAAATGGAATTTCCCATGGATTTTAGGACTTCCGGTTTTGTGCACGTCTCTCGCACGGGCGTTCTCCCCGTTCTCCGGAGACCCGATGCGCGGAGCTCGTGTGTGACCGTCGTGTCGCGCATATATCGAGTCTTTGAACGAGCATGCACGGACACACGTACGTAAGATTGCACGGCAATGTGAGCTGTGTTGCTCTCTCGCTACTGGAAACGCTATAACGAGGAAAAGAGGCCGGCGAGAGAGTGGAAAAGGACAGGACGAGCTCGCCGGAGGCTGAATCGCGTATACCTGACGCGAAGACGTACGGCTCTCTCATGAATAGCATTGCGATAAATTCGATTAAAACTTCCGTCCCGGCCCGGTGACTCCGCGCTAGCTCTCCCGGTGCTTTTCCCCAGACCAGCCATTCTCGTTCCTCCGGGCATAGATCTCTCCCTCTCTCTCTATCTCTTTCTCTCTTACCCACGAGCCCGATGCGTTTTCCTCCCCTGACCCCTTCGATCTTACTCGCGTACGTCGAAGCTGCCACTGGTGCATTTTCTCGTCCACATGTCCTCTTTCGTACATTTCGCAGCATTTCCTGTTTCTTCGAGCAAAATATCACGGTCCGATGTCTCGAGCACATTACTGTACATTTTTTTTTTTAAAGATTTTTTTCAAAGTGATTTGTTTTTTACTATTATTTTTTTGTTAATATTTTATGGCGATAAGATCAGTCAGAAAGAGCGTGAGAGCTCTCGAAGATGATTTCGTGAAAAAAAAGAGAAATGACCGTAAAAAAAGGAAGGTGAAGGGCCAGGCTGGGAAAAGCCCTTAGAGGGCAAGGAGCAGTGTACGAAGGACGAAGAAGACGGTGCGGCACATACTTGAGAAAGTTTCGGCGTGACCGAGCAGCGAGAGGTCTCGAAAAGGGAGGAGAGCCCGTGAGCATGCGAGAGAGGGACGAGGGAACACAACGACAACGCTCCGAGAACGACGTAACTGAGTGCGAAACAGTTTGAAGTGCTTGGCTAAATGTTGCGGAAAATAATGACTGATGGTCTCTCTCGTTCTCGAGGACGTGTAACGTCCCGCGGAGCTTTCCTTCCGGGCGCGTTACGAAGCTTTCGTGACTCCTCTCTTTTTTTCACTAAATTATTTTCCTCTCTCGTTATGTCTGTCCGTAATTTTTTCTCTCTCACCAATTTCGTCATCGCTCGACCATTTTTTCGAAAGATCCTCAACAAGTGAACTGTCGAGAATGAGAAATTGAAGAGAAATCCTCATAGCAAAAAAGCAGCAAATTGAAAAAAAAGTCCCAGATTACTCGAGTTTTAATGATCGTGACATTTCCTTCAGTTTTTATTTTCGCTTTTCGGAACGGCAGGATTTTTCCTGGGTCGTGGAATGAGGGAGGAAAATCGTAGGAGGCGAGCTCTCTCGTTATATCGAGGTCAGCGAGACTTTTCCCCTTGCGCGTCCGGAGTTGCGCGCTCGGGAATGGACGAGAGAGGTTACCCGGACTCGGCGCAAGCACAGAAGTGCATGCAAGCTCCGAATAAATATACATACATTCGCAAAATCGCGTGTATTTACACATACATGTATACCATATATATGCAATATACATGCATACATAATGTGCATAATGTAATGAATATATGTATACATTTACGTAGGAGTTTTCTCATGTATAGGAAGAAGCACCAGGAGTAAAATCTCCGGTGGGCGTCGTCGTGGCTGCACTGCGCCGGGCCGCGGTTCGAACGAGGCTATCCGCCGATTGGGCTCGCCCTGTGCCACCAGGAACGCCCCGGACCCACCAAAAGCCGCGATATGCGTGGGCGTCAGATACGCCTCCGTCCGCAACTTCTTTTTACGCAAGCTCGTCATTCGTTTCTCCTCTCTGGTTCTCTTTCCTCTCGCGCAATCTTTTATCCATGTACACGTACTATGAATATACGTAGTGATATATACGGAGCTTATATGGTAAATGCCCAGTTTTTATCTCTCTTTCTTCTTTTATTTTTGTGTTTCTGTCTTGCTCTTTTGAGTCTTCTCTTTCGTTTTTTTTCTTCCTCTCGTTCACGCTCGGAATAACGAGAACGCACGGAAAGGGAGCAACGGAGCGAGAGCTTTTCCACTGAGCTACCTCAAAATGAATGTTGAGGTAAAGTCCAGGTCGAGAATGCTCGCGAAAGTCGAGGTAGGATATACGAGAGAGTGACTATCAAAGACTATCAAAAGAGTGAGTGTACAATTTGATGTTAGTCATCCTCTATTTATCTTCACGGTGAAAGCTGGAGAAAAATAAAATAAATGTAATTTCTTTATAAGAGTTATATGTATAAGAGCTTGGACAGTCTTCAATCAAAATTAAAGTTTAGGTACAGTCGATGAGACGAGATGCTCAAGACACAAGTATTTTCTGCATGGAGGAGTACAAGATCAACTGTTAGCGTGAGATTCTCGGTGTCTCTTGATTAAAGGATGAGGACTAGTCGACGTTGATAATTTTTTATGTATCTTCATTTTTTTTATTTCCTAATTATTTGCAGTTTATTCGCTGCATCATAGTTCGGAATGAATCTATGATTAGAATTAGAAAATAATGAGATCGTCAAGTTCTTAATTTTGGTCCTTACAAGATCCATCGACCGACTGATTTCTTTAGGGACACGCGAAAGTTCGTTACAATTTTGTTAGGGGAGCAAAGACTCACCATCCTAATCATTGGCTGCATTCATAGGATAAACTGCGCGGATAACGAAATTTTCGTCATAGAAGCTGGGACGAAATATGGGTAAGAAGTCTTTCGAACGGATCAGAAGACGTATCCCGAAGAGGGAGAGAAAGAGTGAGGAAAAGAGGGAGAGAGAGAGTTAACCTCGTTTGCCACGAAAACCCTTTGCTTCTTTCCGGATCTAATTAGCCCGAACTCCTGTAGCCGCGATTCTCCTTTGAGAAGGCCTTGTCCCTTGAACCCCTGATGCGTCTTTAATCCGTCGAGCGAGGAGGAAGCTACACCGGGGCCACTATCGGCATTCGGCCCTCTCTCCGTTCTCCTCAAAAGCCCGCGATACAAGCTCAGCCGCGAGGAAGCCACCCTACCTAATCATTCCCACGAGAGGGTGCGCGAGATTCCGGATTAATCGACGTCCCGAAGATATCCGCCCCAAAGCCCGCGGATACTGCGTCGTTCGTCAAATCGCAAATAAAAGGAACGAAAAAAAAAATAAAAAGACTTTTAGCTTTGACATAAACCAGCAGATTCCGGCGAGATTTTTTCTTTTTTTTCGTCTTTGTTTGACTTTGCAGTTGGGAAAAAAATAAAAAGTTGCGAGTAGGATCGTTGAGGTTCAGAATACACAGTAATCGTGGAATATACGGCGATAAAGAGCAACGGGCCAGAGCATACGTGAACGTTACGTAAAATGAGAATTTTCTCTTCGTCGCTCTCTTGACCGTATTGTAACGAGAATCGCATAAAAAGGAACGAAACCTCATGCCCGATCGAACTTTGTTTGTTCCACTTGGCGTCCGCGATAAGGGACGATGTCTGCACTAACTCTTGCCCTTTCTCCTTTCTCTCTTTCCGCTTTAGTGTTGCAGACTCAGCGGAAACGAATCGTCGTCTTATTTTCCCGCTCTCCCCCCTGCGCCCTTTCGCGATCGTGAAATTTTTCTCTCGTATATTCCAAGTACGGGTTACAGCCCTCCAAATTGTTTACAACTGATTTTCTCTTCCATAAGGAATTTTGCAGAATGTTACGTGTAGTATTATCAATGTGAATTTCTTTTGGATTATATACTTCAAAAATGAATGCGTCTGTGATTTTGGTATTGGAAATGTTAAAAATGATAGATGCAAAAAGACATTGAAAGAATCATTTTCGTATTTTTTTCAGAAATTGCATACATTGCCAAAAATGTTATTACTTATAAACATCTTTTACATTCTTTCAATTTTAACGATTTTAAAAATATGCATTTCATGGGAATTTGGTATTTTCGTCTACTTTAAAATTGATCTCATAATATAAATAATTTAGATATTAAATCGATTCGCGCATCTGCCGCTCTGTCTCACGAGAGTCATCAATAATTGCTTATAACAAAGTTTACTTGGTGCAGAGAAAGCAAACACATTAAGACATGAATGTTTGATGTTTTAGAAAACTGTCGAGAATATCTTTTCGTCCCCAACGATATTAACTTACTCGATCGAAAACTTACCCAGATTGCGGACCTAAAAGTTCAAAATTCGTCAATAGAATCTCCCAAATCAAAAACGTTTAAAAATGACTGACTGAAATTGTCATTTTTGAACTTTTCACCTTAAATATATAATTCATATGGCAAATGGCTTTGGTGAATTACAACACTTTGACAGGTGGACAGACGCGAGAACATAAAAAATTAAGAGGATTTCTCGATGTCTCAATTACCGGAGTTCTCCGAACGTCAAAACAGTTGAACATTCGTCTGACTCGCTGGAACACGCATTGGCAGTATTAGCTGAGGAGTCGGCATGTGTGTCGCATAGAATTCATGTGAGGCGAGTTAAAAGACGAGTGAACCGAGCTTGAGTGGCTTGCCATGTTCGTTGGCCGCGGGTTCGGGCCGGCCTGCGGTCACACTCTCACGCTCGCTTCCTTTCTCATCCTTCGTTCGTTCGTCGGACAATTAGCGACTGCAAACTCCCTTTATCCCTGCATCATGAGAAAACCCTTTTCTCGAGATGCCACAAAACTGTCCCAGACTTTTTACATCTAAGAGAAGCAAAAAAGACGATTTCTGTCACAAAAAAGGAGGTGGAAAGATTTTATTGGAAAATATATCCTCCAGGAGGGTAGGAAGCGAAATTGCTTTCAGGAATCTTTGATGATTTTCATGTCTACGTGAGACAGATATGAATTGAAGCAACTGAAAGTTATGGCGGACCCAAAACGTACTTGTACCGTTTTTTACCACAACTCCACTGGTATGATAATGCAAAATAAAAAAATAGAGAACACGAGGGATATATGGACTCTGTATTGAAATTTGAACTGGGGGATAGAATTGATCGTGGGATGAAATAAAATGAGGGTGAACGTACGGAACCGCGTCGTTTTCTTTTCTTACGGTGCGTTTGTTTCACGGTCGCATCAATTTAAACAGTAGACCAAGAACAAGAAGAAGAAGAAGAAGAACAAGAAGAAGACAAGAAACTGCGACGACGAAAGTGTTTCGAAGAAAGTTTTAACCGCGTCTAATGGCGAAACTTGGCTCGCGAGGCAACCAACACAAAACTCGAGGGCGCTGCCGAGAAGGCCACGAGGAGTTTGACTGTTGGCCAGGTTTTCCTGGAGAACCGGAGGAACGTCCTCAGCAACAACGCTCCTTTCCTTCTCTCGAAGCATTTTGGCTATCACTGTATCCAAAGGAAAAAAGAAAAAAGGGAGAAATCTATGAGAATGGCTCATTCGTATCTTTAGCACCGGGTCCAAAGTTTTTCATCACATTCATCTCGTTTGACTGAACATCCCTAACTACCGTTGGCGAAAGCGTGGATAGTTTCGCCCCGTGATACCCGGACTTTTATTCGAAAGCTTTTCGGTTGGACTCCCCCCCGGCTTTCTTCGCGAGACGATCAAAACTCCGTGATGAACTTGACCCAGTCTCTCCCTCTCTCCACCTATATAAGTAAATAGTTCTCGCCGAGGAAAAGTCCCGCCTGACCTTGGTATAACCACCCCAAGAACTCTGCATATAGTCTCCCCCTTCGCTATCAAGAATCCCAACTTATTCTTCAACGAGATTCACTACCTTATTCCACCAAGACTTTCACTCCGGGGTCACCATCGGCCCCTCCCCGTCCAAATTATTCCAGACTTTTATTCAGCTGTTCGAATTCATAAGCGAGTCGCGTCCAGCCTTATTATTTCAACTGGGCCGCGTACAACTTTATTCCCATTTTTTTCTCTTTATCCTCATCATGAGTTTTCTTTTCGTAATTTAAGCTCTTGCTCAGACGATTTTGTTCCCTGTCTCTCTCTTCCTCCCTTGTACTATCTTTGAAATCTTAAGGGTGTTGCCCTCAGGATTTTCAATCCCAAATCACGATCTCGTGCAACGTTGTACACTAACCACGGCTGAGTTGAGAGTTATAGGTTGTCAATGAAATAAAATAGTTCTCTCTGAGGATCCCGGTGAATTCTCCTCACAATGGGGCCGCTCGTGCGAGCTTGTACAACGAGGTAAAGCTTCTGCCAAGTTGAATTCGCAGGGACCGCAGTACTCGCCCTGGGCGATCCTGCGAACTGGCATGAGAATTGAGAATTCTACATTATATACACTGACATACTCGAATTCTCTGATGCGTAGGAACGAATTTCGTTGAATAAGGATTTTTTGGGAAACAATTTTACTGGTTAATCTTTTTTTTTAATTTTTTATTTTCAATTTTTTTTGTAAAGTCAAACGCGAAAGGGCTCGTAACTTTGCAGAATGTAGGACCGTTTCTCGGATGTTCAGTGTGACATCTGTCACCGGAAACCTGATCGACGAACCGTACCGTTGGAATGTCAGCCTTCGGGACAAGACGGAAGCGCCGGTCGCAATCTTCCCGTGCTCCCTTTCGCCCCCGATCGAGTCTCGAGGCTCTGACGTTGCATTCGTTCGATGCACGAGAAAATAGCACGTACATGGAAGCCCACGTTGCACAACCGTCTTCTTGCCCGCGTTTCCACCAGCCGACGATCGAACAACTTTTGCCTCGAAGATTCCGGCGAGCGATCCACCACGTTTCCTTCTCGTCGCGAAACTTGTACGCCTCATGCTATCACAAGCGAAATTTCATGTTATTGTTGCACCAGGCTTCGCCAGCTTGAATTATTTTCATCCTATCGCGGGTCAATTCTCTTTGGATCTCCTCGACGAGATACATTTCCGGGCAAGATACACGAAGCTCCGACCTCGTGTGATTAATCGACCGAAATTTGAAAATTCCACCGAAAATTTAAATTTTTGATGATGTATCAAAAAACAAACATTTTCATAAGAAATATAATCGTAATTAATGCAGCGGCGAAAAAGAAAAAGGGTATAGGACTGTTTTTTTAAATAATACGTAAGATTATAGAGATTATCACCGTTATTTTTAAGAATGCAGCGGAAAATAATAAAGGACGATAATGAGCGGGGAAAACCGAGCGAAGACAGAGACAGAGCGATTGTCAATTTTTATAAGCGACTCTCGATTTTCCTTGACGCGACGCCGTACAGTTGTTAAAAAGAAAAGGATGCGAAATAAGTGCGAGTGGTGGGTAATGTCCGCCCTGGGCAATATTAGCGACCCTTTTTCGAAAAAACAGGAAGAGTTGTCCTGACCGTCAAACCGAGCGGACGGAAGAATTTTTCGTATCTCTTCATCTTCAATATATTTACTATTTTTTCCATATTAAAAGAAAGCCAAGTTACTTGCAACCTCCCATAACAAAAATACCGATCCTTTTACCATTTTATATTATGTTTCACTACATTAATTATTTTAATACGACATAATTTATTGACATGTCATATAATTTCATACCGACTAATTTCTGAATAAGAGAAATTTTATCGGGCATGATTAATTGTTTAATTATTTTCATTTAAAAAATAATAAATGGCAATTTCGTATCGCCCAAGGTTATTGACCAATCGGAAGCTACGAGAAAATACATGTTTGCAGAGCCATCCCCAAGCTCTCCGTGTACGAGCAATATATTATTATAGGATAGCCAAAGACATATCAGTATCATATCGGTCACGTACGAGACGTATCTCAGAGGGCAAAAGAGCCTCCTCGCTAGCTCGGAGCAGCCATACATCAGCGACGGACGGACAGTCTTTTCCTCTTATTTCTCTTCGACTTTCCCTTCATATGCGTATATACGGTATGAGAATAAATTCTATCTTAAATTCACCATCTTTGCATTTTCATACTTGTTTGTATTTTCAAATATGCTTTTTTATTTAAAATTAAAAATTGATTGTTGTTCATACATCGTTTTTATCTTCAAGTTACAAAATTCAACTTTATTTTTTAATATTTAAAAGTGCTCTTTTCGCTCGAATGAGATTATCATTATTCTTTTACTATTTTTCGAAGAAGTTGATTTTTTTTAGTTTTTTTTTCTCTCGCCTTTTTCAAGCTCGTTCGTTGATATCTGGAGTTTTTCCCTCGAGGTAGCAAGAGAAGGCATGTAACTTCTCTTTCTCTCTTTTCCGTACACGGTTGAAAGTGTCGCTAACTATTTTACGTAACTCCGGCGACAGTTTGGTCCGGCGCTGACCACGTACGAGGTCCGGGCGCTCCCAAGGGTGGTCGGAAGCGAGCTGGCCGCGTCGCGGAGAAACTCCTCGGGAAAGGAAAGCGAGGATGGTGTACGAGTCTCGCGTTTTCTCCGTGCAAGGGCCTTCCGAAGGCTTTCGAGGAGCGAAGGGGGTATTTCGTCGCTGAGGGCTCTTCCAAAGATATGCATACGTGACGGACGTGGATACGTGACCGTTAAACAGCGCCCGTGACGCGTTACATTCACCCCCGCGATATATTCTCCTTCCAACTCGCCCCGATACGTTCTCTTCCGATCTCGGGTTCTCCTTTCGTTCTCCTTTTCTCCACCGTTTCCCCCGGGATTGTCCTGGACCCCGTGTGTACAACCAAAAGGGACGCGCTCGCGATATCTCGGCTGGAAAATTTGCGTGAATACATTTCCTACGGAGGATGCGTTCACGGGATTCCGTCGATTCTCCAAGGGGCCAGCGCATATTTTACATATATTTTGGTTCAGATTTTTCACCCCTCGTCAGTACTGCGTGGATCGAAAAACTCGAAGAATCGCGATCTTTGGTATTCTTGTTAGAAGATAATACATATAGTGATAAAACAAAGAATTTTTGAAATTGTTGCAATTTTTCAAAGAAGTCGATCGCGATATTTTTTATCCTTTAGTATTGGATTGAACAAAAATGGGAAAAATCGTGATATATTTAGGATCCTTATTAGAAAATGATATCAATAATATATGGACGATACGAAAAGTGTTGATGGCAATTGCAATTTTTCAAAGCTGAGAGAACAAAAAAGCTCATCACATTTTTATTTCACATAATTGTATATCTTCAAAAAATCAATTTGCAGCTTCTTCTCTTGTCTCATCTCGTAAAATATTGCACTAATTTTGTGTTGCGGAAAAATGAGGGCGTAGTGTCTAAAACGACACGGTAAATACTTTCGTCCGAAGGGGCACAGAGTCTCGTAACTCTGATCTGTAATAAAAATCTTTTCTCGCGTACGTCGTTGCCATATATCTCCAATTTCTGCGTCTATTCGTCCTTCTCTCTCTCTCTCTCCCTACCCGGACTCTTCATCTCGACGTAGTCTCAATGGCCCATAACGAAACGTTAATGACCATCGATTACGTTCCCGTAATTACCGCGATAAATCGCAGACGCGATTCTCTACAGGACTGGCGCCGCGATTCTCGTCTCGAGCCTTCGAGAAATCGTTTCACATATAAGGACCGAAAATACAATGCATCCGCACTATGTTCTCCGATATTAACGCTCCTTCCACCCGATCGTTGCTTCTTTTTCGAAATGTCCGCGCTTTGTGCGAGTTTTAGCGTGAAAATCGCGTGACGAAAACTCACCGAGAATTTCTTCAAGAGAGCTCTGCTCATTCACTCTTCTCATCGTTTCCTCTTTCATGATAAAAAGACCGTCTGCTCGCATAATCTTTGATGAGATCGACAGCTGCGAGATCTTCACAAAATCTCGACTTTTCCTTTGGAAATTTACTTCTATACATACTGGAAAATAAAGAAAAGAGAGTCGAGGAAATCGTCATTTCGCAGTTTGGACTGAAAAACAAAAGTGTCCAAGCTTCGAATAAAATGATGGAGAAAATAATGAAAAGGTTCAATCCTTTCGGGACGGAGCGATCGGGAACTCTTTCCCGATCGATTTGTTCTCATCCGAGGATTTTCCTGGATGAAAATTCGCCCTCTTTTGTTTTCACCTTCTGCTACGACGATCAACGATTAAACTTGTCTCTCTCTCTTGCTCATTCTTTCATTCTTTCGCGCTGATTCTCTCCGGCCCGTCGAGCAAGTCCATCCTTTCGTCTCGATGAGTGAGGAATCAATTATGGAACTTTTCAAATTTGTCAGTAATATTGAAATTTCTTTTATGGGAAGAATCCTTCGTGTATCCTTTTCCATCGCGTCTTTTCGTCGTTCCTCCCTGGGAGCTCATAATTGAAGTCTATCGAAAAGACGCGTCGGGATTGCCGAGGAGGAAACTCGAAAAACAAGAGCGAGGACGAAAAAAAAATGAGTAACGACTTCTCTCGCCGGTTTTCTTCGTCTCCCGTCTTTTTTCTCTGACCGATGAAGCTTTGAGGACAAAACTTTTTGTTTTTCACTCGTCTCTCCATTGTCCGCGTTCCTATCGGCGAGGAACTTTTTTCCGGGAGATCGTTCTTCGCTCACTTTTCTCGCTCTTATTTTGACGTTCCCTTTGTCGCTTTTTCCGCACTCGCAATTTGCGGGATATATACACTCGAATGAAAACTGTCGCCCGAGATGAGAAACGAACGGAGAGAGAGGATTTTCCTCGTCATCGAGAACTATCCGGCATTTCCGTTCAATTTACCCGCGCGATTCTCAATCGTTCGAGGATTTCCTCGTGAAATCGCCCTTCCAACATTTTTTACCGTCCTAGAAATTTTTTATTTCGGGCACAGGAGAGAGCGAAGAAAGAGGGTGACGATTAATTGTTACGTAACTCTCGTCGCTTCGCGAGCTCTCTGCCTTCTAATATTCATTAGAATGAAAATTAAAAGTGGAAAAATCTCGGGATGAAGCTTTCGGGGAGCCCTTTGGCCATTCTTCTTTGATGAGTGCCCGGAGTAGAAATTGCTCGTTAAAAAAGAGCGATGCCTAGGGAAACGCCGAGCAGCTTTTTTAACCAATCATTTTTTACCGTTTTTACTTTGCATTTAAGGTTGGAAAATATTTTTATTGTAACGTTTACTTTACATAACACGATATCCAAATGCAAAAATTATTCTCTTCCGTTTGAAATTAAAAAACATAAAAATAATTTTTAAATTTCAGATTTTAAAAGATTTCATTAAAATTACGCTGATAAAAAGGACATCGTATTAAGATTTTCATTAAATTACGATATGGCAAATGAAAAAAAAGTCCCCTTGGAAATTTTTTAAGTATAAAACACAGCAAGGGCCAAAGTTTAAATCATTTCGTAAAAATTACGCTAATGAAAAGAACATCGAATTGAGAGATAAAGAAAAATAAAATACACCCGGGAGCTTTATCGACGAATTTTCGCATCACAATTTTTCCGATTTTCCCCTGCTCTCGTCGTTAGGCGGAGGATATAAGGGTTGAAAAAAAATTAGACAGTATTCCTACTAGTCTTGAGCGGCCTTCCTTCAGCCAATAGAGAGCGTATATCTCGATAAAATCTCTCAACCCTTTTCGCAATAACCTTCTCCAAAATGATAATCGTTTAATTAACCCTTCTAGCCCGGGGTGTACGGCTTAGAGCAAAGTTTGAAGAATACGGCCTAATATCGTCATAACAAAAAGAGATTGCCTCGTAATCGTAACGTTTAAGATGACGAGCTCTTTCTTCCTTTTTTTATACTTTCCCAAGCACGGACTCAATGAAAGTAAAAAAATTGGATTTTTGGAAGTAATTTCATTATTATTTAACTTCATTTGTTGACCAACGGATTTATCCGATGAGAAAACGTACGAGTCTCGAAAGCTGCAAATTTCTCACCCGATCGAAGACTCGTTGTCTCTCTGTTGCATTCTCCATGGATAACCTCATCAATTTTCATTAGCTATTCGCGAGACGTCCGCACGGAACTCAATCCTTGTCCTGACACGCCCCACGGTCCACATATTTTCTTGCAACGTCCGCACTCGCGTTCTCGCAATTTTCGATATATAATTAAGAAGCGAGACCGATCTCGGTGCTTGTATTCCCGATGATCGATCGCTCATTCCACGTAACTTTTCGCTTCGATTATTCCAATCCGAATAACGGAAAAGGTAATTTTTTTCTACTTTTTATATTTGTTGAACACAAAAATGTTGCACATTGCAAATAATTTCTGTAAAATATCATTTATTTAATAATAATATAATGAAATGTTAAAATTCATAATTGTATTACATCTTTTATTATTACGTAATTTTTTTTATTCGTTCCTCATTTTCGTAAATGTTCTTTTCTCCGAGGAGTGCTCTTAATTCCTATCCGCGGATTTCAATTATGTTTCGCGACTGGCAGAGGGCAAGCGCGTTATCTCGTACTTGGGGGTTTTAGCAAATGCGTTGAATGAGCTCGGCGAACCGTGATCCTCGTCGGGCGAGATCCGTCTATCGGGCGCTGAGATTTCTCGCGAAGAATAAGTATTATCTGCGTGCATAAATTCTATGGGACACATATTCCCGGTTCACAGGAACAATAATGGATCCGTGGCTGGTCCGGGACAAAGATCTCGTGCCAATTAATGTCCGACGACAATTTTAACCCGCCCACCTTTACCGCATCATCCACTATTCGGCTTCAACGTAGAACAATTCGCACGCTCCGCCATTCGATGCCCTCGGCTGCGGTTTCGTTACGATCGAGCTTTTGCGAGAGAAAGAGAGAGAGAGAGAACAAGATATGAGAGAACATTTCTCTCGGTTTCGCACTTTCCAGCAACAGGCGAAAATCTCCGCTCCCGAATTTTCAGCACCGGTTGAGCTCGACTTTTGTCCTGGCAGGCAAAAAACGAGCACGAAAATTTTATTCTCCAGTTCGCGCTTATTAACAGCCACGGTAATGAAAGAAAAATCATAAGCAAAAATAAATAATCAGCGAGACTCGCGGTACGCTTTATCTAATAACGAACTGAAAAAAATGAGCCAGCTCGCCCAGAAATTTAATTAGCTCCGGAAACTCGTGGTCACTGACGAAAAAAGCTTTTCACTCGTCGCTGCCGATGTGTGTGCCTTTCATTGAAAGACTCGTACGAGCGAAAACGTTTCGCAGGAAATTTTTTTCAATGGTAATATGCGAAGCGGAGACTTTGTTATTAATAGAAATTAACGGTTGATGTTTCGAGGATTTTTCCATCGTTTTCCAAAGCAATTCGAGATAGAGAAAAGCTCATTTTTTTTTGGTTTTTCCTCGTCGTTGCCTCTCTCGGTGTGTCTCGAGGTTCCCGGATTTGCGTCACGTAGACGTTGTAATATTGTGAAGCGTGAGCACGGCTATTGAGAGCAGTCTTGTCATTGTTTCGGGCTCGCGTGAAAAGTGAGGCGGGCGAGCGTGTGGGTTGTAAGGTGAATTTGAGCGTTGGGACTAGATATCTAATTAACAGGCTTCGTCACAATGGCGAGAAGCATTCGTCGTAGCTTCTGAATCGTATCGCGACCGCGTACACCCGGGAGAAGAAAGAGAGATGGCGTTAACGCCGCCTCGTAGTTACATTCCCGACTTTGCTCTGCTCTCCACGTGCTCTCTCCTCTACTGCGGAGCGTGAAAGAGACGCTCTCAATAGCTGCCGGGGACGCCCTCAACCTTTCATCGCGGTCCTACCTCTGACACACTTTCTCGAGCTCGAATCTCCATTTCCGGACACTCTTATCTTGGAGAAAAAACATTTTTGACACCCTAAAACAAACACCAAAAAAATACTTAAACTAATTTTATAAAAATATACAATTAAATTTTTGACAAGAATTCTTTTGAAATTAACAAATGAAATAAAAGTATAGGATCGTCAAGAGAGGAAAAAATGTTTGGCAAAAGAATAAGAGATCGCCGGAGTATCCTAATCGGCTACGCGAGCTATTATGTATTCAAAGTTGCTTCGAGGGAAAGAAAAGGTGAAGGGTTGCGCGGGGGGGAAGAAAAGGGGTGTCGAAAGACACGGGAGGCTTGTTGTACAGAGCTCGGATAGTAGAAAAGAGAGTGAGAGAGGAGTGGCTCTGAGGAACGTTGGCAGCCTGTAAACAGGGCTACACGTCGTCGTCATCGCCCGGGTAAAATCTCTGCTCTCGGGGACAGCATTATATATCGCGAGTGGTATAGTGGTATACGAGCTCGAAAACGAGGGTTTGGTAGTTCGGGGTATTAAAAGTTTCTCACCAAGGGAAAACACGGGTCGAGAGGAGGATAAACGCTCTCGCTCTGGTTCTCAAAAAGGAGAGAGGACGAGAGAGAGTGAAAGATAAAGAGAGAGGCAGAGAGAGAAAGAGAAAAATGAGGAGGTGAAGAGACGCAGGGACGGAAAGAGAGAAGGCCCTTTTCCGAAAAGCTCCCCTGGCTCAACATCCTTTCGGGACGTGACTCGTCTCCGTGATGCAGGACTTGCGGTGCCCTTCGGAGCTCATCCTCTTTTCATCGGGACATTATCATTAACGATCGGAAAATAATCTGCTCGCTTCGAATCGCTATGCAAATTACGTGATTTTACTTTTTTTAATTCATTTGTCTGACGTTAGTTCAGTCAAATAATTGTATATTTTTTATTCAACCGTCAGATTTATCTCTCGCTCGTACTATAATCCGTTCGCGCGTCAAAAATGTTCTCATCGCATTTCGCGATAAGGGCCGAGGATCTTTTAATCCAGGAGGGAGGAAAAAAGACGATATTCGAGTGTCTGTCGCGGATTCTTACTCGTCCCGACAATTAGAATCACTACGGGGCTAAGGGCCCCGAGAAATAAAGACTTGGAAAAGAAGGCGAAGGATGTGAAATAAAAAAGACGGAGTGAAGAGAGAGGGAAAACGTTTAATTATAAACAGCGTGACTGCGCGTGAAGAGTTTCGTCCTGCGACGACGACGACGGCCAAATGGTCACGGCTTAGAGCTCAACCGTGGATAGGGATGAGAAAAAGCGAGACAGAGGGCGAACTCTTTCAGCCAAACGAAGGGAATCCGTCCGGAGATTATCCCTGGATTCAAAAAGTTGTTAATTACTTGGATTTCCTCATCCTTCTCTTTCTCTCTTCCGCACATTTTTTCACCTCTCTTACGCTGGAGATTCTCGCTCATCTCTCGATACTCGACTCTTATCTTCCATTTTTCCAAGTCTTTAACCACGTACATATGCTTTTCCTGTCAGTTTTTGCCGTCTTGTGTCCTCATTTTTCTTACGATAATTTTTTATATTCGATTAAAAATACACGTACTGAGAGAAAAATTGACACATTCAATCATATCGAGCTCATTGGAACTACTTTTTGGTGTTTCGATTCAAAAGCATCTCGAATCAAATTCAAAACACAGATTCCGACTGAATTTGATCGTAATTGTTTCAAAATGCTTGAGGACAAATTTCAATGCGATGTAATTCCAAATGTATTTGGTACCTGGTAATGACAAACTCATTGCAATACATTTGGAAATCCAATATGTTTCTCCCGGTGTGTGCATTAATATTCTCCATTTTCACGGTATTTTCCATTCATCAAACATCGTATATGACCAGGCTTACTTAATTTGTTAGTAATGGGCTTCGCCGTCGCTGATTGGCTCAGTATTTGGGCTCTTGGAAGCCTCTTGGAGGTCTTCGAAGCTAGGAGACAGAGGTTGGCTCGATCACTTTGCGGTCTGACCGGATCGTGACTTGACCATTAGAGAGGAAGACGGAGACAACCAGAGGTAAAGGGCAAGAAGCAAGAGAAATGGTCGAATGGTGAACGAAACAGCTAAACTTCGTCGTTGCTCTTACAAATATCGTTAACGTACGTGTGTTCGAAGGTGAAAGGTCTCCTCTCCTCTCCCTTTGCCTTCTGGTGTATATACAAACGCCATAGAGGACTCCGAGCATGGCTTTCGCCGAGCGAGCGAACCCGGGTGACCGTTCTTTGCGTACAAGTGTACGTAATATACTGCATACGTATAACGCAATATAACATGCTGCGTCTTGTGTGCAGATACGTGTACTATATCGAGGTACGAAGCGAGAAAGAGGAAAACGCGAGGTTCGCTCTTCGAGAAAGCGGCCAGGACACGGTCAGGAGAGCCCAGTAATTTTGCCGCAGTTTGCCGAACAAGAACAACAACAACACAAACGTTTCTCCAGGCTGACCGGACGGTCCGAGAGACTCGAAAGTGCAGCTAATAACGTCAGCTCGCGAAAGCTTCGTCGTTATTCGTTCTTCAAAATCTTTTCCCCCATTTTCGTCTCTTTGAACCTTTCCGAAGATCAATCTCCTTTGATTAATCAGCGAGACGAGAAATAAAAAATATTTCGAGCGCTCTTTGTTTGATGGGATATTATTTGTTTTGTGTTTCTCGCCATCGACAAACTAAATGTTATTTGCGCACGAATTATTTGGAGAAGAATTATTCTACGAAAAATTATTTCCGTGCGTATATTTCTTGACGGAAAAGGGGATGAAAGTTTTCCATGCGTGTACACAGAGTAAGAAATTATCGGTATTAATATTATTACTGCCTCTGTTTACCGGTCGGATTATAAGCGACAGGGTGTAGAAAAATGTACTCGGATCCCGATATATCAATTTGTCGGTTTATTTAGATGTAAGGAAGAAGCAAAGGGAGACAACGCGCGACGAGCCCTTGGTCAATATTATTCGCAAATATTGCGGTGGCTCTTCGTATACATTTCTTAACGTGTTAAATACGATCCCGATACACAAACTCGTCAGGATTCATATTTATCGGGCAGAAAAAAGAATTTTCGGAAATATAATTCTGCATTATTTTTAATAATAACTATTATAATTTTTTTTCTGACATACTCTGTAATGAAAATGTTTTTGGTTATTTTTTTTTTATAAAACACAAATTCTAAAGCTTTAGTAAATTTTTAATCGCACTAACTTAAAGAAAATTCTTAAAATTAGAATAGACGTTGTTTTGTTGTTCCGGTCATTATTGTTGGAAAATTGCGAAGTCACGGTCGGGGGAGGATTTGCCAGTCCCCGAGGACATTTCCTTCGGCGAGTGTGTTGGTTTACCGCATTCCTACTGGACAGGGAAATCTAAACTTCTCAACGTAGCTCCTCGTTCCCACGAAATCTCCAACTCCATATTTGTTGCCGGCTATTGTCGCGGAACACGAGAACGTACGTGCTCGTTCAATCAAATTCGTGCCAGTCGTCTGCGAAATGAAAACGCGGATTTAAAATGTCGTGCAATCTTTTTTTACCCGCTCCTGAGGTTTATAAAGGAAATCAGTAAATAACGCAAAAAAAAAGAAAAACGAAAAAGCCATTCTCGTGTTTATTGAAAACGTGCTCGGGGAAACGAAATATTTTTCGTCGAAGGAAAAATAGAGAAGAGAGTTTATAACACGCCTGCGTTTTGTCAGACGACGTCTCGGCGAGTCGTAAAGCCTCGATGCTCTTTCGCCCACGCACACATTTGCATAATTCACGTCC
Organism: Cremastinae sp. B BG-2022a; assembly: GCA_030522605.1. NCBI lineage: Eukaryota > Metazoa > Arthropoda > Insecta > Hymenoptera > Ichneumonidae > Cremastinae sp. B BG-2022a. The sequence goes on from JAPYYX010000224.1 coordinate 25,122, forward strand.
CGAGAACCCACATTGATCATAAAGTCTTGAGAAAAATCGCGGGAGATGAAAATCGTCGATGACGTTTGTAGGTGAGCGAAGGGTGAAAAATTCGCCTTGAAAAATCATCACACACGAGTCATAAAATTGTTGACATGAAAAAAGAAACTTGAGAACTTGAGAATTTTTTATAACCTCGAAAATTTTTCAAACACGTTTGAACTTTGTAAAATATTTTTTATCAAAGATGATAAAATATCAAGAATTTTACGAAATGAATGACAAAAAACTTGCAATATTTTTTATTTCACCACGGAGGATTTTTTGGCTAAAATTTTGTTCTCTATCGCGATCTCGCTTCGTTTCACCTGAACCGAAAGGTGTGCAACGAGAAGATGTTACGTAGAAGGAAAAGGATTCGGGGGTCGGGGAATGAAAGTTTTGCGCCGTCAAGCCAGCGGTCAGGTTCCTGGGGTTGCAGTCGGGGGTGCGGGTGGCAGATCTGCAATCTGGAATGGAATCTGTCCGCTCCAGACGGCAAGCAGTGGCCTGCCGCGTTCTCTCATCCGCTTTTCCTTTCTCTCCTTTTCACTCGTTTATTTATCTCGCTCTTACTCTCTCTCTCTCTCTCTTTCTCTCCGCGGGCTATCACTCAAGCCCCTCCTTCGCTCCTCCGCGACACTTGCCAGCCTTCCCAAATCGCGCCCCTTCTCAAGTCCGATGCATTAGATCCGAGAGCCCACCCCCGACGTTCCTCTCGACGCCGAATCAATTCGTTTAAACTCCATTTCGCAACTTCGAACTCTACTGTCAATCCGAATTCTCGATTCCTTTTTTTTCAATCCTTTTTTTTCCAAGTCCATTGAATTTTTTGTAAATTTCGTTAATCAGCGAAACAGGACAACTAAACTCGAATGAAACGAATTGACGAAACACACGATAAAATTTTCCTCCGAGGAGTCACTCCGTTGGAAAAATTGGTTCAGAAATAGAGGAAATACTGGAAGTATGGAAAATTCGAGAGCTCTCTTTGCGCTATGAATTTATAAAGGCGATGGTTTTATCGCGGCGAGAACTTCGAGTCCCCCGTTCCGTTTGAAAAAATGTTCTCTCCACGGCGATGCAAGTTCCTATTCTCGATTCCGATCACGCGCAACGAGCGATATTAGCCTTTCATACCCGGACCACTCGTGCCTTCTACATATCCCTGTCCTTTGTGTAAAAAGGACCGAGCTCCCAAACAGAATTTGAGGATACTCCGATCGGGAATAAGAATGGGTCGGGAAGAAAGACTCCTTTACCTTTTCTTCTTCCAATTTTTTTTACACAAATTTTTATTCCTGCGTACGCTCGTGCACACTCCAGAAAACGCTATTTTCCACCTTCCCTCTCATTTCGTCTTGGGACCTTGTACAATTTTACATCCAAAAAAACGAGGAAATTCGCTTGAAGAAAAATTTAGGAAAAAAAATGAAGGATACGCTCAGTGAAATATTGCGAGCACTTTCGACTGTTTATTGTCCGTTCGCGAATTAGCAAAATCCAGGGATCTCGGTACGAGAACGAGTTATATTAATTAAAAACTTTGTCTCCGAGAGGGGAAAAAGAATGACAGACAAATGGTTAGGTTACATCGTTGGCGTCATCGCGGCTGTTTATTCGAGCAACATTTTCTTTTCTCCGATCATTTTTTTTTCTCGTATTTTTTGTCTCTCGGTCAAACTTTTTCACTCCTCGGATGCGGCATTGGCGCTGCTTAGGTAATTGATATGTGTCGAGAAAGAGGATTTACCACGCGTTATAACCGCGTCCCGGAGAAAAAAAGAGAACGAATTTTCCAAGCAAAAAACTCGTCCGGTTTTTCCTTTTTCGCAAACGGTTCTCTCCGCTTTTTCCTCGTACATTCATCTCGCATGGTTACCTCGAACTCCAAACTATTCTCCACGTTAACGAATCGCGTCGAAATGTCTTTCTCTCTCACAAACATATTAAATATTCGAGCAATTCGTTGCAAGAGTTCCGAGCCTTTGGTACCATAGATCGTACTCGAATTTTCACTCGACGGATTTTCCTCGCTCAAACCTTTTCCCATCCCTCGAGGTACGAGTCCACGTCTCACGGAAATTCCGAATTTCTATCAACAACACATACATTCGTTGCCATATAACTGATGACGAGCTCGACATGACATAAATTTTCATTTAAAAAATGTAATTACAAATTTTTCGATTTTTCTTTCTTCATTCTTCAATTTATTCATTATTTACTATATTATATTAAAATTCGTTAAATTATTTTTACTCTCGTTACGTTCGTTGATTTCCTCCATAAAAATATAAAAATGAGTGAAAAATATTTTATAGTGCATGAAGAAAGTGTCGCAAGAATTTCAATACTTGTAAACGTCAGATTCAATTTCTCTTCTTCTTCATATTCGCTTTGGATACTATCTTCGAGGATTTACTTGTCTAACGCGATTGGCGGGGGTCGCATAGGGAATGTACGGTACTATCGTGTCGTATACGTAAGGGAGAACGCGTTGGGGATATCAGGAAAATTCGGGGGCGCCGCCCGATCGTGGATCACACGCATCGTCGGATTTAGTGCGTTATAAATCGACGACCTCGCTCCGGGGCTTGTTGTGGCGCCTTTTTTTCTCCTGAAGGAATTTCCTTCGTCTCGAAATATTTAAAAAATCTCCTGACGTTTTTGCTGAGATTGCACTTACTGAAATACACGCATAAATAAATTTATCGTCAAGTCAATGCAATAATACCAAAATTATAAAAAACAATTTTTTCTCTTTCGAGTAAGCAAAGTCGAAACAATTCTGTTGGTTCGAAATTCGATTTCAGGGCGATGTGAACACTCCTGAAGTGTGTTCCGGACCCGCATCTTCTTGCTCCGATGTGCTTCCAAGTCGGAAATTCCCGTATGTTTCTCTTACGGAAGAGAGATCGCAAGACAACGTCGAGCATTTGCCTAATAACGTAAACACTTTGATTCAATGGGGGTTGTTACAAACTCTCCCCTTTCGGGAACACATGTTCCGTTCCGAACGATCGTCTCCCGGATCATCAATCGAGGAATGTGCATCAAGGGCGAAGAAGCGATTTCATGTTTTTCCGTTCGTTAAAGTTTTGTCATCTAGACTCAACGTACGATTTTTTTGTTCTTGACAAAAAAAAAGCTTCAAAGTCGATAATCAACTCGCTATTATTCTGCATTTCCGTGTAGGCACATTTCACGCGGGAAAGAGCACAAAACTTTTGCGCGCAAACTTCACAATTATTAGATTATATCCAGCGACATATTGGTCGAGAGGAGCAGATCGGGTACCTGTCGATGGAACGTGAGAACGGAAGCGAGGAACAGACGTAAACAAACAGTATCTGCCGGTGAAAGAGAGAAAGAAAGGCATATATAAAGGGGAAGAGAAGCGTGTATTATTACTCTCGGAATATCCGGAATACCAAATCGATCCTCATGAAAATCGTAGCGAGAGTCGTGCTAGAACCCGTATTTCTGGTTTCTCCGGAGTCGAAGTTTTAATCACTATCGACTCGGTCGGTGAATGCACGAACGGAGTTCATCTCGCTGTCTCATTCCGTCCTTTGCTTTCAAACGTCCGAAATGTCGTTGTTTCTCATCGTTTCTCCTCATTCGTCTCTCTCCGTCGTTGCATGCTCATCCCTCAGGACAGAGATTTACAATGAACTCACAGCATTATCCAGAGCCCAACTCGCACACCGTATCTGTTTATTATTAAGATGTAAGTTTCTCTCTTCGGCCTCTCGTCCCTGCATGTCCTCGCATATATATATGCGAAATTCGTTACCGAATCGTCAAGCTAGAAATTCCTCGCGCTTGCAAGCTTCAATTTTCATTGTTGCCGAACCTTTCCTGGAAAGCCCGAAGGGATCGTCATCCATTGTCTACATAAATAATTAGACGCTCTTTACGCGTCAACTATCCACAACTAACTTTGAAAATGGTTACGTGCCATTTTTCTCATCGCGATATGACTTATGAGGAATTTTTTCAATATACCGGTAACAAGAAAAAGCAAGCGCATAATGGCTACAGGTTTAATCTAAAATTAATGGAAATTCAACTTGTTCAATTTTTAGACACTATCTAATATCATGAACTCATGATATTTTTTGAGTAAAGCACATGTCAATCATTTTCTAACAGAATTAAAATTAATTCATAACTTTTTTGAAATAGCAAGAAAATATATTTCAAATTTCGACTCCCACATGGTTTAAATGTTCTAAATGTTTGATTTCATTTATTGTTTCAGGTAAGTCAACTCGACGACATGTAATCCTCATCGATCGGTGAGTGTTTGCTGAGCGAAAGAAAATTTGAGTTGGTATAAAACGGGAGTTCCGTCGCGGTTACACGGAAAACGTAGAGCTGGCCGGGAGAGTTGGCCTGACCACTCGTGATTCTGAGTAGCAATTAAACATCGAGCTAATGTGCTTTCCCATTCAGAAAATTGGATATTTCAAGCACGCCGTCCTGCAGCATTATAAGCGGAGTATTTCCAGGCTGGAACGAGCGTTGCTGCTTTTCGGGCGCCAGCCTCGATATAGCGGATTAATTGAATTTTCGATGGGGAAAACGCTTCGAGATCCGTGAAAGAGAGAAAAAGGAGGTAGAGAAAACGCCCGTTACGTTGGCCGTCTCCTCGCTCAACCGACTCTCACTCCTTTCGATTTCTCTCGACTCGTTTCTCCGCCGGAAACACCATCCGAGGACCGCTAATTTATTAATTGTCCCTTACTTTTTTACCCCAACCTAACTCTTATCCTCATTTTTCATTTTTTAAAAAAGATGTACGACTTTTTATATCGAACAGAGCTTCCTCCGGATAATTGTTTCCATGAAACAAAGTGGACGGACCAAAGAATTCAAGACTTAATTTTATTGTATAAAAAATTACCCCTGAGGAAAATTAATCAAAAAAATCGTCCATATAATTTTTATTTATTTTATTTACAAAATCTTTAACGAAGTACAATATGTAAATGATACAATAATTGATTAATTCAAGTCGAGTTTTTCCATATCAGAACAACATGAATAGATGAAAAAATTATTGATATTACTTAATGAAAAATTGATATAAATAGTCACATTCACAGTATTTCTCTCGTTCACTGATATTATTTTTATCAAGATTCTCAGCGAATGCCATTTTTGAGCAATCCATTCGTATACACAGTCGGTAGAAGCTTCTGGAGCGTGAGTGGCGAGTCTCTTCCGTGCTCGCAAACTTTGATATTTCGTAATTCCATTGCTCCTCGCAATTAGGGCCGGTAATTACCATAACCATTAGCGAGTCGTGTGGCTAGGTTTGCTCGCTCGAGTCAGGAGAAAGAGTCGGGAGAATGGCGGACTGGCCGGTGCGTTGGAAAGCTCTGCTGATGCAGGGGCAAATGTTGGCTATACTCGAGTGCTCCTGCATGCTGGCTTCTAGGAAGCCAGCCGAAAGTAAAGCAGAGACTCGGAGAAGCGTGCAAGAGGTGGAGAGAGAGAGAGAGACAGGGAGAGAGGAGAAGAAGAGTTTGGAGAGAGAAAACAATACTTTAGAAATATAGACAAAGAGAGAGAGAGAGAGAGATAGATAGGCAGATAGGTAGTTAGATATAGATATAGGTAGATGTGTACAAGAAGGTAGAGAGAGAAAGAGAGAGCAACGAGTGTCCTGGACATAAATACTGGTGGTCAGAGCAAGCTCGAAAACTCCCCGAGACTAGGAAAGCTTGCTCGTTGAACAGGTCCGCTCTTCCTCGCTTATATGGACACACGGGCATCGCGTTAGCTATCCTCCTGGCGTTCCGTCCTGCCCGCCGGACACACAATCACGAAGTTTCCTGAGGAATGCGACCGCGCCGAATTTCTTAGGTGGTCGAATTAAACTCGTTCCGGCGTCTGGCTCGGACGTTACACACCCAGTTTTACCTACTATTCCCGATACCCTAAGGGCGAACGTTTGCTTCCGTTTCTCGCGGAAGACTATTATAGAGGCCTGCGATCGAATTCGAGTCATATTTTTCGCATTACTCCGATGAGGGAAACTTTACAGTTAGTGGCGTTTTGTTATTCTTTCAAGTGTGAACTTTAGTCACGTATTTTAATATAAAAAGCAGGGGTACATTAAAATTTGTTGATGACATTGTCTAAGGGTGTGTCATGAAAATAACGAGGACTACAAATATTATTACGTTAAGAAAAAAAAAATCAGCTTTACTACTAAACTGTTGGCTTCCATGCGTAAAATTTGGAACCCCATAAACCTTTCATGGAGGAATATGACCCCCACAATTTTTTTTACGTCATATGTCTCAGGGGCCATACGCCATCTCCGCTCCTCCGTGTAAAAAAAATTTTAGAGACAGTTACCAAGTACATTTCTTTATTTACCAAATTACAATAAAAATAAATCATAGTTATAAATGTTTTCTATTGAAACCCTACAATTGTTATACAGAAACGATCTCACGCCCGGATATGCATTCTTCAATTTTGTGCAACGTTTATCCGCATTCATGAAGGACTCGCTTCTGCGACTTCGTGTCTGTAGGGTCTTCTTTTTGGCTATATCTTCCGTACCTATCTATCCGGTACGCTGTTTTCCGCTCTGACTGGTGCGCGCCTCTTCTTCCACGAGAGGAACTATAAGGGGCCAACTGTAAAAGCAAAACTCCCCTTCCAACCTCTCGTCTATATATTGCTCCCCATCTCTTGTTCGTAGTTCGCAAGCTCGTCCCTTGGTCAGCGACGCCCTATAACGTACGTGGCGTGACGGCTCGAGTTGTGGGCCCGCGGGTGTAATAGATTCAAACTCTCACAGGAAACGCGTGTGTTTCTCTCCTCCTCCATCCGCGAACTTTTCCGCCTCTCAAAAGCTCCATCCGAACTTGTCGAATCGCCGAGAAGAATAATTACGAAAAAAATTTACGAGATATACGTCATTTTTTAAACTTTTTTATCGCAAGTTAATTCAGACGAGTGTTTCATAAAAAATTATGAAAAAGTATAACGTACCGGAACATGTATTGAAAAGCGCGATTTTGAAAAATAGTTTCAAGTGATATTAGTAATAGTAATTTGTACTTTTGGGGCTCGTTCTCTGACCGTTCGTGGGCTTTGTCGCGGTGGAGATCGAAACTTTAACGCATCTCATTTCCCGCTAGTCGGAGCTTTCGAGGAAGCTTTCCCTTGATGTGGTTTATCGAGCACGCTCGGCGGTGAAACACGCGCCGTGAAGGCGTAGGCAAAAGCGATCCAGGCTCCATCATCCTCCCATCCCCGTTTCCCTCTCTCCTTTCCTCTCTCAGCCGCTCTCTTTCTCGTTTCCCTATCGCGCTAAATTGGCAAATATTAAAATTCTTCCCCGCTTGCGCTCCCGCCTTTCGTGTATCGTTTTCGACTCCGTTCTATACGCGCGTGATTTTCCGCTTCATTCCTCACGCGAGCCAACTTTCAACCGTTTCTTCACCCTTTTTTCTCAAACTCCGTCGGAGCTTCGCCTTTTTTCTTCTCGCTCAAAGGGAAGCTCGAAAAAATTTCTGAGAAAGCTCTCGTAGACGCGGACATTCCCTCAGCCAGGTATGCTTTTTTAAAAATTAATTATTCAAAGCGAAGAGGAGAATTTTTTTTCGTCAACGTCGAAAATTTTATTGAACTAATTTTTGCTCAGGAAAAATTAAAATTTTCAGGATGAATCTTCCGAGCCACTCGTTCGATATAATGAAAGGTTTCCACGAAAAAAAAGGTTACGAGCAGACAAGTGACGTCGAGGTTGAGAAAAATTACAAAAATAATCACGAAAGGTCAATTTAATTTAGGATGAAACTCTGTAGCAAGTAAAATGTCAAGAAATAATTAAAATTTTTACTAGTAACGTAACAAAATTGTTCATTAAAAAATGAAGACATCCAGAACCTACATGAGCAAAAGAAGTAGGGAAAAACCGTATAAAAAGTTCCCTTCCGTTTAATCGGACCATTAATTTATATTTTGTTATCTCGATAGCAATAATTCGCTGGAACAAATTTGCTCGGGGGACAGGAGAACTTTTTTTGTAAGTAAAGTTTAAAGTCCAGAATGAAGCGACAAGTAGCTATTTACGTGCAGCACACCGCGAAGCCTCGAGGGTGTCGACTTTACGAAGCTTTTCCATCGCTGTCTTTTTATTTTTTTTAATGCTACTCGAGCTTAATACGACACACGAGGGCAATCTTGGGCGAGGAGGAAAAAATATCCATGCTACACGAGATAAGCTCTCCTAGCAGCCTGTTACGGCCTCCATCTTGGCTCGTTTTAGCCAGGACACGAGTACGCGATCTTACCGAGAACGTTCTCTCCTCCCCGACCCTCGTTTTCTCTTTATAGGCTCGTCGCGAACGAGATTCAGCCTCGAGTTTTTTCATTAGCCGATAACTGGCTTCCGGGATACGCTCGGACTACGAACGACGACTTAATTCCTTCCTGGAACAAAACCCACTCCCTTGATGTCTTTATTACGAGCTCTCCCGCCCCCAGCTCTGATATCAAATTCGGCCAGGAAAAAAATTAAATGACTTCGATCTTGTGATTCGTGTGATTTTTTTTATTTTGTTTTCCATTCAACTGTTGGGAATGAAATTTAGACAGCTTCAACCTTACTGCGATTTTTTTAAATTGTAGAATTAAGTAATTTTATATATAAATTTTATTTTGAGTCCAATATTTTTCTGAATTTTTTTTCTGTATGGTTTATTGTTACTGATGTTCACTTTCTTTATCAAGCATTTCTTTTTGTCAATTAAATTGTTTTTCAGAGATGTAAATTCCCAATCGAATTTCTTCGAAATGTGGAAAAGTAGAGTCGTTCGAGCGTCGACATCTGGTGCATGCAATTGTGAAAATCTTGTGCAATCTCGGCGGCAATAATACGCGGCTGCAAGCTCGAAATAGTTGGCGATTTCGGCGTCTTCTGGTGGAAGACTAGTCGCGAGACAGGCTGTCACGTGAGACTTTTTTATAGCGGAGTCTCCAATATGCGGAGAGAGGCCCGGTAACTGGGCCAAAGAATACTTATGCTCGTGAGACGTCGTCATCTGCGGAAAGTGCTCAAATAAATATATCCAGGCATCGGGTAACAAGTTTTCTTGCCAATTTTCGTTTCTCTTCGGTCCCTTGCGAGTTTCGTGGACGGGAGAGAACACAGGAATCCAAGTTACTCGGGAAGAGATGACCGAAGAGAGGAGATACGGAGAGATCGCTCGGCTATAATTTCATTAGCCCAAGCTCGAGACAAATGAGCGAGCATTGCGAGCGCCGGCTGCTCCCAACCTATCCTACAACGTGATGCCACTAACAAAAATATAACGAAAATACACATACACAACGCTCATACTCCCTCTCGTCAACTTACAAGATTTTTAGCCCAGAAAATGACTCCTGGACGATCAAACGTCGAAATGAATCTTCGCCGTTTCCTTCCAACTTATTTTTTTCATCGAATTACGTAACTGGCAATATCAGCGTGATTCGATCCAATCATATTTTTTCTGGCAAGCGACGAAATTAATTTTTCGATTTTCCTGTCCCCCTCCGAGTCATCGATAATTTTTCGACTTTTCTCGTTATTTATTATTACACTTTTATCTTCTTTTGTCTCACATTTTCTTATTAATCTGACATTTTTATAATTATTTCTCCATAGACATTGTTGGGTATTTTTTTTCTATTAATTATTATATTTTTATTTCTTTTTTAAACGTGTCTTCACTATCCAAATTATACTTTGTAGTCGCGACTTTAATTTTTAGATTTCATTTGTTGTTATTTTAGATGCTAAAAAGATTTCTGTCTCTGTCAATGACACCAGAACAAGAAATTTGAAAACTCGTTCGTGGAGTTTGCAGGCGGCAGTGTAATTACTGGCTTCCGGGACAAGATAGAGCGAGCTAGGAATGGAAGAAGGGGAAAAGACGTATCGGGTTTCGAGCAAGAAAAACATTAATATCAAACGACGAGAGAGCGTTTATACAGACTCCGCTGGGGCAAATACAAGATCAGGAACGAGAGACGACTTTCGCTCGACTTCGCGATATGCACCGTGTTCTCTCCCTCCAAGAGCACCCTACGATTTTTTTCTCTCGAAAACAGATTCGGATCTTTTTTTAATTTTACTTTCGGCATATTACGAGGCTTGAGTGGAACAATCTCGAGTTTTGCCGACAATGTCTACAAGTAACGTGAGTTTTATTCTCTCTCTCGCTCTCTCTCTCTCTTTCCCTCACTCTCACGTCTCGCATTCTCATATTCTCGGGCAAGCAGGGCTCGGAGCTTTGTCTAATCAAGCGGCCGAGCCTCTCGTCTCTGCCCGGGCTTCCCATATTTCCGTCTGAAGAGAGAGAATCCCCGAAACAACGAGACGAGTCGGTAAAAAAAAGGAGAATAAAAATTTCATTCTCGAGACTCTTGCTCTGACTCTCTGTCTCTCTCTCTCTTTATTCTCTTTTAAAACGCCCTTCGAAATTTTTCAAAATCCTCGCAATTACCTCAATAATTCGACGATTATTTTTTCCCAGAGTTTTGACGTTTCTCGTCACCTCGAGAACACTTTTTCATCCCCACGAGCACCACTTCGATCCTCCCTTGACATTCCGAGGCGAGAGAAGGGAAAAAAAGCTCCTCGAAGATAAAATAAAATAAGAAACAAGGGAGACTCGCGTTCACGTCAATCTGGAAGCTGAAGTATTTTTTCATTAGCCAATTTACACGAATTTTAATTCCTCGATCGAGAACTACAGGGGGTTGAAAGAAACGAAAGAAATTGCTCGATGAATGACAATGCACGTTGCGCGAGAAAAGTCAGCAGGAATAACGAATTATTCGACATGACTCGACTCTAATATGCTTAACGACTTTTTTTGTCGCTCCGTAAATGACCTATCTCGCTTCGTTGGAATAAAAAAAAGCGTGCGAAGCGTTGTATGTGGAAAACTATGCTCGTCAAAGTAAGAGAAGAGATGCGAGAGAAAAGCCAGATGAGCGAGAAAGGAAAAGAGAGAGAGAGAAAAAAACGAGAGGAAAAAATATCGAACCCTGCTGTTGAAATCCAAGGCAACTCGCGCCTTCATCCGCCTTTCTCAGTTTCTTCCTCTCCTCCTTGTTCCTCGCGAGGGTATTAAAACTCTTCGAAAGTTTTGCGACGCGAACCAGATGGCGTCATTATCGACATTCTCCTCCTCCTCCTTCTTCTCTCTTTCTCTTCTGTTCTCTGTCTCTCGCTGAAGCTTTTCTTCCGTTACCCGAAGTCCTTCCTCGATTCCCAGACCCTATTCCTTTCTGTCCAGACGGCTAAATTTTCGCCAATATTCGGACCAAATCTCGCGAACTCAGGGTGAATGTCTTCTGATAAACGGAAAAGGAGAATGTAGACCCTAAAATTCCGATAAAATATGTAAAGACTAAAAAATAGATATAGTTAACCTACGTATACATTTTTTTCTATCGTTATACATATACGTGGACATAGATATTTTGATAATGCAAACTTTGAGCTTTAGAGCTCGCGACTGAATGGTCGCCGATCAAGAGAGCGCATTCTCGTCGTCGATTCCGAAATTCACACACGAGAGTGGCAAGTTTATTGCGAGGACGATAGTTATTGGCTATTACAGTTGTACATCGGTGGTAAGGCAGAAGCATCTCGGTCATTAGCCGAAATAGATTTGAGCGTTATTAGTCATTGGGCGCGCCATTAGGACGGTCCCTTGTCTCCCGCCATTCCTCCGGCGCTCCTGCGACAGCGAATACACAACTGCAAGCCTCCTTTCTATCTTTCCCCTCTCGCCGCTTCGCCGTTATTATGCGCCCAAAGAGGTTACAACCCGAAGGACGCCAGGAAACTTGCCTCGACGTCTACCGGCAGGCTTCGAGATGCTTTCCGCTTTGCATTATCGAATTTACATCCTCCCATATCTCCCTCTCGCTCTCTCTCCCTTGATGCGCACCACACTTCGTCTTCTCATTCACGGTGCACACGGTAATTATACCTCCAGAGGTAAACTCCATCCCATCCATCTCTCTTTCTCTCCGAAACGAACTTTGACAGAACAATAACGTTACACGAGTCGGAGATGGCGAAAAAATACGTTTACGAAATTCCTGGAATTGTAAAACGTGATCGATTCAGTAATAACATCATCAGAATTCAATAACTCAACAATAAATATGGAATGGATACTTATAAGGTAAATTTATGTAGGTTATAGGAAGTGGACATAGTGCATCCAGTATCCTTCTCCTCGAAACGAACTTTGACAGTGTAATAACGTAACAGGAGTCGCTGAAGCCCGAAAGATGTGCTTACGAAAGTCCTGAAATATAATAACGTGATCGATTCGGTAATGAGGTCATCATAATTCGATAGTTCGAAAGATATGACAGAGATTTTTCACGAAATAGTGATGAAAACCGATGAATATCAAAATATTCATCAGACCAAGGCTCTCATTTGTATTCGATCAATATTGCTGAAAAGTTTATTATATTTTGAGGTTATTTCCATCTCTCTACACATAACCAAACCATCTTTCACCAAAAAATAACATGACACTACTCAAAAAACACCAAAAAATATTATCAAAGTCCTGGAAGTGCAAAACGTGATCAGTTTGATCAAAAGGTCACCAGGATTCGATAAATTAAATAACAGATGTCAAAAAAATCAATATTTTATATGAAACAGTGACGAAAACCAATCAATCTCCAAATATTTGTCAACCCACGTCTCTTATTTTTATTCGATTAATACTGCCACGAGGGTTCTTATATTTTGAGGTTATATATGTTGAATGGACATTTATGCGTGTATATATTGAAGAATATATATCGAAGATAGCTCAACGTAAGTTGGAAGCTCGAAGAGATGTTTGCCCAGTGTGTCTGACAAGTGGAGAACTTCTTGTATGCGATCAAGTTCCTGAGATCGGTATCCCTTCAAGTGTACACGCTATACTCCGTATAAAGCCATATTACAATCATCCCATTACACTTGATATCTATAGCTATACGTTATTGGAGGATGTACAAGAAAGCGACGTGTGCTGTTTGCTACATTGTGGTCTTACCCATATTGGATTCCTTCCTTCGACTTCCCCTCGCTATATTCCCAACCCTCCGCGCTTTCCCACCTATACACTTTGCCAAATCATTATAACATTTTCGAGACAAAACTTCCATCCTCAAACTATTTTCTTTGGATCAAAATTCAAAGGAAAAATATATATACGTCACAGTACAGGAAATTCTGTATATAACAAATTTGTCACTATTTTTTAGAATTGCTCACTTCATTGAAGTGAATTCCGTAATTTATTTTTTGTCGGCTCAATTTACCATAAGATGAACTTTGCCGATGAATTCCATCTGTCAGTTTGAAAGTCGGATCGAGATTTTGGGCGTTCCTCCCTCTCTCTGTCTTTTGTGCGCTCGGACTTCGCGATAACTGTCCAATCTCCGTTGGAATCCCCAAGAGTTTGTCCGGGACAAACCCGCAGGAATTCGTCATCCCGGGGTTCACTGTGTACAAAGAAATGGAAACGGAGTTTGTCCATCGAGGAAACACGGGGAGCGAGTCTCGCTCATTGCTGAATGCCTGGCCATTTGGGTGACAAACGAGAAATGTCAAGGAAAACACGACTCCCTCTTGATTCTTCCACACCTTGACTCATTTTCTCAATTCTTTCCTACATTAGAGGACACGAATGCTCTCGAAATATTTTTTTTTAAAAAAGGAAAATTCGATTCAGATAAATAATTTTTTTATTCACTTTGTTTATATTTTTACGATTATTGGAAAAAATATTGATAATCAAGTGCGTGATTAATATTTTTTTGGATGAGTGGACGGTTCATCGGAGTGGCGAATTTCGGTTCGTTTGCTCTCACATGCGCGCGAGTAATCGCCATTACGATGACGATGAGGAAAAACTCTGTTCTCGTTACTCATTACGATTCTTTTCCAGCTGCTTTTTTCTCGGTAAAATGTGCTCTAGGGCGAATGAAACGTGACAAAACGCGACATTTGTCATTTCTCGGTTAATCGCCCGGTCATCAATTGTAATGTTTGGACGAAACGCTCGCCGAGAGCGGGAGAAACTCGAGGGACGGTCTCCGGGGATTATCGCCTTTCGTACACGCGTGTAAGAACGTTCCTCTTATTTTACAACCCCGCGTGTATACAAAGCGTCCAAAGACTTGGTTGAAGTGCCGGCGATCGCCGATACGAGCTTTACACACCAAGTTCCTAAACGGTTCGCGAAATCGCAGCGAGGGATCGCAAAACGACATTAAAGCGTTATGGGAGACGTTGGAGTTTCCGTCTCGCTCTGTTTCTATGTTTTTCTCTCTCTCTCTCTGCAGCACGCGAGTCGCGCATCTCGTACGAAGCTCCCGTTTATGGCGAATAAATATTTTATTCTCTTCGATACTCGGCCGAAACTTTATCGCGTTTCGGTGTCCGAGGGAGGACGGTCAGAGAAATCGCGTGAAATTCCCGCAACGACGAATTTCCAAGTGGCTCGAATTCGTCGACTTTTTTTTCCTACCAAAATATCTGACTAACAAGTAGATAATGGAGTTGAATCGAATATACGACAAACTCCGGGAACGATTAAATTTTCCGATCGCTCATGCGATAGCCCCGTCGCGGGTCGTAAAAAATTCTCGATTTTTACAGCGGAGCGGCGCAAAAATCTTCACTATCCAGGACAAGGGAAGAGACTCTTCTTTTTTAACTATCGAGATATAAACTCTCGAAGCTTCCCGTCTTTTCCTGGCCTCTTTTACGAGCCACTCTGCTTCGCAATTTTTCGCAATCCATTGCAACGTGTCTATAGAAAAAAAAGTTAAAATTTTTGAAAAATTTCCCTCTTTTTTTATATTTTAATTCAATTTTGCTAACTATTTTTAACATCAGAATTATTTTCACTAAAAATTCTTAATTTATCTTAACTTCTATTTTTCAAATTATTTTCGTTCTTGTTCTTTGATTAGTTCACTCTTGTAGAATATTTAAAAAAATTTTTAACATCAGAAGTAGAAAAAATTCTTACAGAATATTTACTTCGTCGCACCAATCAAGATCATTTATATTTCATAATTTTTTCCGTGCTCCTTTACCGACAATAATGACAAAGTTGCCGAGACATCAGATCCTAGAGAACTCGTTAAACCGTTGCGAAAGAAAAGTGAAGCGAAGTTTCGAGCGTTCTTTTACGCCGGGAGGCTCGGAGCAATGTCTCCGTCGAGAATTATGGTGCAAGCCCCAGGTCGCCCTTTCCCTTGTTCCTCGGGATCGAGGGAAGATAGCGAGGGAGAAAGCGAGATCAGAAGGGCCACGAGAGAGGAAAAAGAAACGGAGATATCCTTGCTCCTGGGCTAGAAAGAATCTCGAAGAAAAGTTAGACTCCTGTCCGTTTTCCGGACGATACGATCTCTGGACTTCCTCGAGAAGGTTCCTGACCCAAAATCAAAATTCAGAGAATAATTTTTATTTCCTATTTTCGTGATAAAAAATTTGTTCCTTTAAATTTCACGAAATCTCCAAATTCATAAATTTTTTAATAAATTCTTTCAAAATATCTTCACAAATTTTTCTTTACGAGTCGTTTGACTCTCCTTTGTCTGATTTTTGTCAAGTACGAACCGGAGATTCATCAACTTGAGAAAATGAGGAAGAGCAGACCACCGAAAGGATACATGACTCGCCGATACCGCGAAATTCTGTTTACCAAGAGAGAGAATCCGTCGAAGAAAAAAGGAGAAGGAGAGTCGAAGCTCGTAGAGTTTTGACTTATTTGCGAACACGGAGTAGAGACTCGACTCTGCTTCTTCTCACGTTTCTTCCATTTCCTCTTTCTCCACCGACTTTCCTTGCATATATTCGATAAAAATGTCTCTTCCTTTTTCTCCCTTTCGCCTCAACCCCTTCGTTCAACTTGTTTACTCCGTCGCACTGTTTTCCGAACGATACGTCAGTCCACTATATACCTTTCCTCTCGTGTCTCGGGAAGAAACTTTTTCGAAGTTTATCGTCTCCGTACGTGGCCGCGAGAAAACGTTGTACCTCGATAAAGCATCATCCTCGAGAGTTATTCCGGGATGGACTCTGTACGTCTGTCACATAAATAAATTTATATATGTACATATTTCCATCTATCCTGATCTAATCAAATTTCTAAGCAAGAAAAAAGTCGAACCGACCACGATCTGGGCTTACGCGCATCGCTTTTTTTTATCTCGTTTCATCATACGCTTCGGGCTTTGAGGAGAGATGGAAAAAATGGATTTAAAAGTATTTTCGATGATTCGCCAGGATTATATGATCGTTAGGACCTCTGTTTTATTTTATGTATTTTTCGTTTAGTTTTGCCATCATTATTCGAGACTTATCCGGAAAAAAATGTACCCAGAAATATTTCGCACCATCCAGCTGGATTATAGGATATTTAGAAACTCCGGGATGTTTTTTTTTCCTCTTTTTATTTCGGTGAGAGATATAAAACGATCGGGGGCGTTTTACGAGCTCGACGAAAACTCTCCGATTCCTCATATGAATAAGTCGTTACGCGCATTACGATGATAAATCGTCTTTGTGACAGTTCGCCGGTGACGCGTTCTTAAAATCTGGCCAACAGGGACGAAACGTGCGTGAAAGAGCCATCGGTAGATTAAAAGCTGATCCGGAAGCTTCGAGCTTCCCTCTCGTTTCGATGAGATTATAATAATTTTAAACTCATTATCAGAAGACGAAATATTTTGCGTGTTAATTAAAATTTTTTAAATATAAAATTCATCCTTGTTAGAATGAAAATCCTCATTCTACAATCATGTTTCATACAAAAATTAATTATGGATGAAAAAATGTATAAAAAATTAATAACCATGGATTTAAATTTAAATTGTTCCTATAAAATTAAAAACATACATATTTATTTTTTTAAATTTAAACACATTGAGCCACAGCAATGTGTGGCAGCGTATACAGACAATGAACATAAAAATTGATTGTAAAAAAAATATATAAAATAAATTTATAAAATAATAATAAATTGTTAGCATTGGTATTCAGAGAGAAGTAGTTTTCGGAGAGAAACAACAAGGAAGTTTTTCTCCATGAGAAAAAAAACAGGAGACGAGACGAGGAAGAAAAAGTTGGAATCTGTTCGTATGGTATACGCGTGTAGCTTCTTGGATGGATGCGTGCTGGCATCGCTCGTGCTTTTTCCCAGCGTACTTTCGGGAGCTCTAGCGAAAGGAGACCACGGGGACGACAAAAGGTTCTTCTAATGTCCCGATACGTATGTGCGGAGCGTCCTACGCTACGCTATCTTTTTTCCCTCCTCTCTCGCTTTCTTTCACGAGAGAGCCGAGTCTTTTATGCAGTGCTCGTTCTTTCCTTCCTATCCGAGGGAAAAATAGGTGTCTCGAGGAACGAGCGCAGTCCTGACGCGAGAAGAGCGTCGGAGTGACACGGGAACAGTCTCGTCGATCGAAGAGAAGAAACAAAAGGGAGAAGGAAACGGAGAGATTTTTTTTCTTCTCGTCTTTCTCCTTTTTCTCTTTTCATCCGTACGCATAAATGGTACAGAAAGAAGAAAGAGAAAGAAAGAGAAAGCGTGGAACGAGAGGTAGGCTCTGATTTACCGAGGCAATCGCTCTTTATTTCTCTCCAGGCGGCCCTCACGAGTCCTTCGCGTCTTCGATAGATATCGGCTTGTAATAGCCCTCCGTTACCTGAATATCAGGGGCACACCGGGGATCTCTCCCCGATTTATATACACGCTCGCACATTCTCTCGTTCCGTAAGAAATTTATCAGGTATTGAGACTAGTTGGCTCAGGAGTTATTCTTCGTGTGTCTTCGGCCTATGAGCTACAAAGCCTTCCTCCCTCTATCGATGATATTTATCCTGAGAAAAAGACGCCTGGCTCCCTTGCAAAATGAGCCTCTTCGAGGCTCTTATCACCCTTCACGATCCCTTTATTTTCTGTAGATTGAAAATCTCGAATAATAGAAAATAAACGTCTCTTATCATCTATGAAACGAGAAGTATTATTTTTTCAACTCGTGGACATTTACTTTTATCCTTATTACATTTATTTTTAAGTTTATTAACATTTATTCATTGTTATCTATTTTATCGTGTTTCTCTTAGTGAAATTTATTAGAATATTTTTTATGTCGATTTGTTGTTGTTTCAATCGGTTTTTTGTCGCTCGATTAATTGGTCGGACCATAAAATTTAGTAATTACCCAACGAGCATGGAGAGAATAAAACAAGAAAAAAAACAGATATCAAAGAAGCGGGAACGATTAAATTTTATCGTTATATTAATTGAACCGGGACTCACGGAATTTCCAATTAAAATCCTATACGAAATAATGTAATCGTGGGTATTTGTTCGATTAGGTGAATGATTGACGACTCTTGAGGCTGTGACTCGTTTGCAGCCCGTTTCAGATAAAGCAATTTCATAGCTGTAAATAAGGTCGTACTCGACGCGGCTTATTTTTTTATTACCGCACTTATTTTTAAACATAGTAGGTAATCACCGTGTGACTAATTTCACGATTGTAAAAACAAGTGAGAAAAACTAAACAAACTTATGAATAATATATGAATAAAATGGTCCAATTTTGGATTATTATTAAAAATACTTTAAAGGTTCACCATAAAAATTAATTTTTATTTTATCCAACAAGGAAAAAAATTAAAAGATTTCAACATTTTCTTTAAAACTATAAGACACATGTTATCGAGTTTTGAAAATGCAATGCATTCATCTTCAAAATAAGTGTTTAATTAAAAATTCTCTAATTCGAGATTCAAAGACAAGCACCGTACTTCTTTTGTCTTGTTGGATTCTGCACTTGTCTTTTGCTTATGTAGTAAAACTGCTCAAGGTATTCGAAAAAAAAAATAGTCTCATTTTAGGTTATTATATTAGAAAACATGAAAAATTGAGAGAGTAAAAATAAATGTTATATATAACAAATGAAATATTTAATAAATTTTAATACTCCCTCCAAAACTCTTTTAGATAGATTCAGAACAAAAGTGATAATTCCAAAAAACGTCACAGACTCAATTTTTTTTCTAGAGTCTGCCCATTTTTTTTCTTTTGCCTACGAGGTGGAAATGGTCAAGTTATTTGAAAAAATTAGGAAGAGTGTGGAGATAAGACAGTACGCATCGGGGATTGCGTTGATAAGAAGAAAGGGAGGAAAAGGGCGAGATCTTTTTCGAAACTCGAGAACATTCGGGGTCTCTTCAGGGAGCTTATCGCTCGCTCGAGTCCGTCGCGACGTCGAGACTCGAATCGCCCCGAAATTTATGTCCCTCGCACACTTGCCTGTTCCACTCTCCAGCCTGTTGTCTCTAGCGCACCGTGGCCAAAAACTAAACTTTGCCATTCGAGATATGTACACGTCGCGATGCGTCAACCAGTTTTTTCTCCGACTTTTCATCGAGGCGGATAGTTTGACATTTTCCTACATACATCGTTGTCTTTATTTACTACACGTTTTTAGCTCTCATTATTCTATTTTATCAATCTCAATGCAAGCACAACCAACTTCCGGAGTACATCTGAAGTCTCAACTAACGTTCCTTTATCGTTGCATCAATCCTCTATTATCGACGTTCCTTCATTCTTTTCCAATGTCTGACTGAAAATTTATTGACCTCTTCGCATTAACAATTTGATTCTTTTTATTATTCTAATATATTAATAATTCCCTCGAGGTATCTTCCATTTTCATTTGGTCATTTGGTCATATAATATTTGATCATTGGCAAAGTAAAAAAAAGATGAATCGAAAATAATGAAGGATGTTTGACGTACGAGAATAATGGCCCGGAAAAGCGAGAGGAGAGAACGAAAGAGTTCGAAAAAGCGGGTTTTTTATCCACTCTCGTTTGGAAACTTTGAAACACCGTAGGTAAAAAGCACATACACAAATCGAGAGCCAGAGATGCCTTTTCCCGAATAAAGCTAATAAACTGAATAACCGAAAAAAATAGCTCCTGGCTGTTCGGTTTCATTATTTGGCGTATGTTTCACCGTTTCCGGTTTAGCAGGACTTTCGTACAATGCGCTCTCGAGAAATAACCCCTGGGCCACCCTCGGACCATCCCGTTTTCAGTCTCTCCTTCAATATGTATAGCCCCCTCCATAGGCTTTACACGAGAGAGAATAAAATTCAGCTCCCGGAATCTGCAGCGAGAGGTGCACTCGCATACACATCGCACGAAAATCCTTTTTTCCTTGTCTCGGTTTTTTTCAATTCGGACGAAGCCCGCAGTCTCTCCTCCTACGTGATTTCGCTCGTATACGCGAAATAACGCGGGATATTAATCTTGGGTTAATTTGGGAGCAAACACGAAACTTTAATTGGAGACGATGTAAAACCTTTCGTGAGAATTTTCAGCGAAAATTTGCTCGCGAAGATACGGCACAGAAACTCGATAACGGAAATTTTTCTTATCAAACTCCGTTTTGTCACACGTGTATCATTTCTTGAAAAATAATGTATTTTAACCCTCCTGCATAAATTTGAGTAAAATATTGCTCTATGTACGGAAAGTTTCACGATTTTCGCGACACCTCTTGGTCACTCCATTATACGAGGGTTCACTCTCGTGGGAGGTGTCCTTCGAATTTTCCACTCGCGAGTTATTATTATACGACGTTTCGAGATTCGACGTGCGCGGCTGCTCTATTGTGCGACCGTGTATTGTGCAGAAGTGAAACGGGCTCTGTATTGTGTTGATGGGCATGGAAAGTGGAAGGTGCCGGTGGAAATGGCACGCGAGCTGAAGCAACATCCTTGTATGAGGACGACGAATGTAGAGGAAGAGAAAAAGAGAGGAAGGGAGAGAGAGAGAGAGAGAGAAGAGAAGTCTTTCGTCGAACAACGTCGGTCTTTCTGGCGTTAGACAAGGGTACATCGAGAGTAGCTTTTCAAGCCCCTTGGCAAGCCCAGAATCTCGTCTTGCGTTCGGTATGAGCCTGCTGACCATTTGAATACATGCCGGACTGTAATCACGCGACTGGACAGCCTCGTACCTCCGATTTCGGCCTCTATCTCCGTTTCTCTTCATGAAAAGCCTCGTTTCGTTTCGCACCAGTCCTTTCTTGGGGCCTCACAACCCTACTCGGGGAATACATGGAGATTGGGAGCTACACCGCACATCGACGATGAGACAACGTCAGCTTGACCACACTCGCGCGCGTCCCTTGAGCCTCAAAGTCCAATAACTTGTCCGGGGGAACATGGAATGAGATTTTTCGTCATCCGTTCTTGTTTTGTTCTTTTTCGTTTCTTTCTTATTCCCTTGGTTTTCGCTGTTTACCCAATCAAATCTCTTCATGCAAACTTCCATAAATGTAGGACTTTTGTGATATGGTTTTTTGGAAATGTCCATAATAAAGAAATTTGAAGTTGGTAGGAAGTTTTCTAAACAGTGATTTTAACATAAGACAATCAAGTGCCTCCTATCTCAGGACTTATCCAAAGAAAGTGGAAGAGGTTTTTCAAAATTGATGAAGTGTGTACTTAAGAAGTTTTGAAGTTCGTTTGAAATCGAGAGGTTTGAAAGAAGATTTCTGAGGATCGTTTTCAACAAAACTCAATAATAGGTAAATCCTGCCGCCCTCACAAACACTTTTTGAAAGAAAGAAAAAAGACAATGAAGCGAGCCTTAACAATTTTTGGAATCTAGTTTTTCAGAAAAATGAGCGATTATGAGTGCTTAATCAAGAGATTTGAAGTTGGTAGAAAGGTTGTTGAACATTGTTTTAGGCGTAAGCCTGTAGAGTGCTTTCCGTCCGAGTACTTTTTGAGAGAAAGAGAGAAAGACGATAGAGAGGCTGGATAGTTTGGCTAAACATTTGCCCGGGTAAAACCGTGGCTGCATCCACCTATGGGAAACTCGGTTAACCCTTCGCTATTTCATTAAATTAGGTGGGCAAAGGGGATAAGAGGAAGATGGAAGCTTCGACTACCTACTGGAGCAGGCTCAAGTAGTAATTCTGTACTTTTCTACGAGATTAGATGTACAGGGTGTTCTTGTACAGGTTCTACAATGTATTTAGATTCTTAAAGATAAACCTTATAAACTGCTTAAAAATTTCAATGTAATTTAAATAAATTCAAAAAGTTCTTAAATCATGATTATTCGGATAATTTAACGTTAGATTTTCGTTAATGAATATATAAACTATTTTCTCTACAATTTGCAGACAATTTTTGATATATGACATCTTAGGGAATAATTGAAAAATCGAAAAGATAAATTAACTCATGAAACAACCTGTACAAGACCTATGGATGTATGCACGTATTACACGAAAATTCTAGTCTGAGTGGGATGGAGAGCTGCTGACGAGACTCACAAGAAGCCTTAGAAAGAGAAAGAGAGAGAGAAAGACGTAGAACTCACGAAAACTTTCGCTTTTACCGTCATTTTATAATTCATGGCAGCCCTCCGTGTGTTGTATACGCGTTACAAGCACGATGGCACGCGCTTCGTGTGAAACAAGTTCGTCGAGGGTTGGAACGAGAGAAAGTAAAGAGTTCGCGACTTGGCATGCTCGTGTACAAGCTTTCGCGACTATCAACGATGGAAAAATCCTCCACAGACGAGCTAAATCATGCATTTTATTAGAAAGAGTTATGGAATCGTGATCTTGATGGATTTTAGTCACTGAAGAAAACGAAAGAAAAATAAAAATACACTTTCATCAATAATATTACAAAACTTCATAAATTGTCTCCGAATTTCAATTATGAAAAGTGAAATGAATGCATAAAAAATATAAAAATATGTACGTAATTTCGTAGTTAATTCGGAGATTCAAATAATCAAGCGAACGAATTTTGAGGGTAAGCTTTATTCGTTCGGTCACGGATAGTTTGACGATTTCTTGCGTCAAGCCGGCAGCAACCCTTCCCGAAGACTATCCGCGGCTTTTATACCTCCTTCCACTCTCTTTGATTATCATCCAGTGGCGTAGCGACGCATCCAACAGAGTCTACATTTTCTATTCAATTTTTATTAAATTTTCAACTAAAATTTATCTTTTTTTAATCAAATTCAAGAACAATATCCCAATTTCAATGTTTTTTTTATTTCCTAGTTTTAAAGAGTCATTGAAGTCCTTATTGCATGAATCTCAATGGTTGCTGATTTTTTAGCATAATTTGAGGTTCGCCTTTGTCAACATCAATTGTTCAATTTTTGATACATACACAACAAACGGTTGATCCCAAACCAGACTTTAAAATCAATATAAATTTAATCTATCTTTGGATAGAGTTGTGAAACAAAGAAAACAAATGCCTAGCGTTCTTGTAATAGAAATTTTACGCTCAACAGAAGTGAATTTTGTTGTATTTTTTGAAATAAGCATTGAAAATATTACGCCAATGTTTCGAATCATGGGGAGAAAGGGTTAAATTCAGCACCATCGGTATCTTCGTTGTTCCGAGCGTCACACCCTTCTTCATGGAAATTCCACCACTCCATTTCCTCTTTTTCTTTCTCGCTCTTTATCTTTTAGCACAGATTTTAATATAAATTATAATCTAACGTCGTTTCTTTAATACCCTCTCAGGGTGGTGCTGGTCCTGCATCCGTGAGGCCAAAAAACGAGTCTCGCTATTCGGCATTTCTCATTACGCTATCAATCATTCTGGGGTGAAAATTTCAGTCCCGACTAATTTCTTGCGCCAATTAATATCACGACAATCCAAAGGACAGCAGTCGTACGGGACATCGAGAACCCAGTTGACGTAAATTTTCACCAACTGTCGTTATTTATTTTATTTTTTATCAACTTTTTATCTTCACTTCCTATTTCCTTTAAAGATTATTCTTATTTTTCTTCAAGTTCCGAGATCGCCCGGAGGTAAAGAGATTGTAAATCCACAAGGTATAAAAAGAGTCTAAATCCAGTGGATACTAGGATAAGAAAAGCGGATGGATTTATGTTTCTCGGGTTCGAAAGAAGAAAGAAGACGAAGAAGAAGAAAGGAGGAGTGAAAGTTCCTGGCTCGAGCCCCGTCGTTGGTGTGTTTACTCTCGCCCGTAACACGTCCAGGATATTCTCGATTGCACAATACATCCCGTATTTACGCACAAATAGTGGCAGGCGCTGGAGTGCGTCTTTGTGTAGAGCAGCCACCAGCAGTCTAGCGATCGCAGGCTCCATGTTTGTGTTCTTACATTACCGAGCCATATCTCTTTGCTGCCTGGCTAATACACTCCATGATGTATGACATCCCTAGGAGAAGGCGCACCAAAAGCCTGCGGGTTCCTTCTCTTGTTCTCCGTCTGATCTCATGGCCAAACTAATCGCGAACTTTGCATCATTCAAATCGAAAGTACTGAAAATATGTAAATAATAGCCATAATTACAATATCCAAAGATTATTCATCATCGCTAATTCTTAAATAAGTTATTGCGAAGGAACAGCTCATTTATCAATGCATGCTCGTAAATTTTTTCGAGGTAAGGAGGTCAATGAGAAGTTCGTGAACGGACACGAAGGCCACGGGGACTTGCCGATTCAACGACAAGGCCGCGAGTTTTCGTTCAAGCCCCCCGACCGGCTAAACTTTGCGTCCGAGACTTTGAACTTTGCTCACCCTGCGAAAACGTTCTATACGTATACGAATTCTTTTATTTTCATTCTTCTACAGCTGCGCGGCCATTAACATACTTCGCCCCCCTCTTTCTTTCTTCTACGGACTACTCGCATTTTTCTCGACCACTTTCTTCGAACTTAACTTTTTTTGCATAAATTCTACGACCTCGTGAACCGAGCCGGAACTTTTCGATTGAGTTCATCGCCAGGCGATATTTTTCAATTTATTCAGGTCTTAAACTTATTTATCAGTAAAATTCTTCTCTATTTTTAGAATCAATTTGAACAAACAAAAACTCGAATAGATATAATTTCGTGCACAAAAACATTTTTTAACATGGTTTGAAAAATAATTACGAACAATTTGAAAAATTTGAAAAATGATAAAGATAATGACAAAATGTAAAGGTCATGGGATGGGACTAGTTTTGGTCCAGTTGCGCCTCGTATGCAAGATTTTGTCTTCGTCTTGAGTTTATGGAAGGAGAAGGTTGCGCGTGCGCAGGTCGATAGCGAATCTGAGGATTTTGCTCAGGGGTTGCGCACAGCGAAATAGAAAAGTCGGGGGTGTGGATGAATTTCATAGCCAAGACAAGCCTCTCGGTCACTCTTCCCGGTGAATCCGGCCAAAGAGGTTCGTTGCGTATTAAATTTTTCTCTTTCAATCTCTGTTTATTCCGTTTACTCCTGATGAAAATGTTCCCAATACCCTACAAATTATATACAATTAATATTATTGAAAATGAAATCACTAAAAGATGAAATTTTCCTAAAAGCAAATCGATAGAAAAATGAAGACATATGTAATTTTTATAGAAATGACGATGATTAAAAAAAATACTAAAGTAAAAAATATATTCAAGCATGAATTTATTCATTTTTAACACAAGAATATTAGATTGTGGTAATTAGTCTCGTTTTATATATAACACTCGCTCCCGTATCTCGTTTTCCACGGCGATAGATTGAAAATGAAAATAGAAACTTCGGGGGTGGAATTGAGAGAGTGAAAACGGTATCTCGATTTAGCGAGCGATTCGTATATTCCAGCACTTTTGTCCGAATATCGAGGGCAAATTGTACATTCGTCCATTCGTATTTTAATGGATTAAAATGGCTTCATCAAACCGAATCTCCTGAAAGGCAGCTGTTGCATTTTCACGCTCGTATTCTCCTGCAGTCGTTTATTTCGCGCTAAATGCTATTAATTTCCGATTCGATTGGATGCGCGTGAGATATTACTGCTCGAGTCGATCATAACCGAGTCGATCGACGAACGATAAGGATCGCCGAGAATTTTTGGTCCTCATCCCCGTTGTGTACTCGTTATTAAAATTATCGACGATTTCAACGCAGGAGCGTCGTAAAGAGTCCCACTCGTTTTTAGAGCTTTAATTTATGATTTCGCTGGGACTTTTCCGTAGAAAGCACATCAAAGTACACGGTCAGTACCTCGAGGAATACTGACCAGAGATCGAGAGGGAGAGAAACAGAGCGAGAGAGGCTTCACGGACGGTAAAGCAACCGCGGGCACCGGGGCTCTAACTACGTTAAAACTTTTAATATTAGTTTAGTCGACGGCCACGGTAGATTGAGACGTAATTCCAGGTAATACCTCGCTTCTACGAGCTACTTCCAGCTAATACCGAACGAAACGCGCTCTACAAAGGACCCTCCAGCTCTTTTACTTCCTCTCGCTCTCTCGCTCTGCCGCTCTTATTTCTCTCTCTTATTTCCGTCTCCTTTTATCATGGATATACTCGTGCCCCGATGCAGCCGCACCGATGCTCTTCTCTCCATCTCGACGATCCTTAATCTGCATTAAACTCCGACGTTACGTGGCTTGACCTTACGATCCACTCGTCGAATGCCCTCTCGCTGGGCACGTTACGAATCATGTGAGCTAAAATTTCGTGAAGCGCCTTCAATACATCCTCCGAAATTGCGAGAAGACGTTTTCTTTTTTGTCAAATAATAATAATAAAAATGTGAAAATTCAAACAAAATAGAAAATGTACACTTTTTAATGTACGACAAATAATATAAAAAATAGTGATCGAAGATAAGGAAAAAAGTGGAAAAAATGCACCTGGTACAAGGTAATAATTTTCGGATTTTCGCAATAGTGGCTCTGCTCATCTCGAGCCCTTTTTTTTAACTCTCGTCGTGTCTCCGCCATGAAATCTCGTCCAGCGAGCACTTTTCCTTCCACGTTTCTCCTTTCTCTCTCGCGCTATTCCTGTGTGTTGGTCGTAGGACAAGCGAGACGAGAGGAAGCTCGCCCGACACAGAGAAGAAAAGTTTTACACTTAGCACAGCCGGGAGAAGCCCGAGGCAGCCAAAAGCTCTTCATGGGCACACGTGTAGCGCGCATTTGTAGGCGCGCTCGGCTTCTCTCTAATCTAACTCCTCACCGATGTGCCACCGACACTCCGACGTTGGGCTCGAGAGAACCTCGTATACGAGATCCAGAGACAAGGAGAGAAAGGAACGGGCACATCCCTCGAATTTCGGAGCTTGTACGACGTGTTCAATTTTTTTTCTCATTTTTTAAAAAAACAAAAAAATTATCACTTCATTTTTTCAAAAATGAAATTTGGATGGAAGTTTGAGATCAAATGTTTTGCTATTTAAAAAAAAATTATTTCGAACAAGAAAAAATTAATTTTAATTGATATTTTAGATCATCCTCATTTTCATTTTGTTGCTTCACTGAAATTTTTCTCGTTTGTCAAATGTCGTATTTGACACGACCTGTCCGATTTGTTTTTTATCCGAATCTAAGCAAAATCATCACTTTTTTTAAGTAAAATTTCTTTATGAAGGCTTGGGAGGCAATTTTTCACTATAAACAATAATTATCTTTCAATCACGTATATAGCTAAATATTTTCAATTTACCTTTTCGTTTTATTGCCCAGCGAAAATAATTTTGTTGAAACATGTTTGAGCGTCATGAAAAGTGGTTCGCTCTTCGATACTTTCTCTGCCCAAGTTCCTCAAGGTTTCCAGGAGGATCGTCAAGTTTTCGAGGCTGTTCTCACTCGAATGCCAGAAAGCGTTGAAAAGAAGGGGGTTAGCAGACTTCATAGACGTTTTGGGAAGGAGAGGAAATCGAGAGAGAGAGAGGGACAATGAGGAACTTTGTTCTTGTTCTTGGGAAGAAGTTTGGGACATCGTATAGCTCTCTCTCTCTATCTTTCTCTCCTTTCCCTCCCCGGCTTCATCCCTTTAAACCTCGACACACATCGCGGAACACTTTCGCCGCGCGGCCGTGCCATTGAACAAACTAGTCCCCGCGATAGTTACTTCTTTCTTGTTACTCGAATAACACAGTACGCCGGCAAGTTTCTCGACCGCGAACTCGGCCGCTTTCCATTTTTACTTATCGCTTTCTCCTCATTTTTCGAATATCACGCAAACGAAGCAAATATCATCCGAAACAAAACCTTCGCTGACAAACTAACCTCCTCCTCTTCATTCTGAGAAAAAATTAATTTTTGTAAATGATGAAAATTTGAATTGAGAAAAAAGTTTGTCTATATAGAGGAGAGAGTTTGAGAGACGATGAACCCGCGAGGGGTAGGGGGAGAGACGAGAAACCACTTGAAGAAGAAGCATATATACATATATATGTATATATGTATCCTATATGTATATAGTACATGATATATATGTATAAATATATGTCTATACGCAAGGATATAGATAGAGTTCGGTAGGGGGATTGTTAGCCGAAGTTTAAACTTGGTTGTCGACTGCCGTTAACAAGGTTTGCCATGGGGCTGGTTCAGTAGTGTCTAGGTCTCGGCTTGTGCTACATCTCGCGCCTTACCGCGATCTCCCCCCCGTTTTCACCCGCTCGCCTGTACTCTCGTATGTTTCCCGACGTTCGTCGAAACCCGTCGGCGTCATTTCCCTCATAACCCGCGTAACAAGGGCCCCCGCTTTTTGGCAACGTCTTGACGATATTACGCTCCGCGACGAGGAGCGAACTTGACGATAGTTCCGAATTAACCGCCGACTCTCGTTCGCGCTGGCCGTTTTTCCTCGTCCGGGAACTTTGATTGAGAAAATCGTGAAAAGACAAGATGACGCGGGAGTCCGAAGGTTTTTGAACGTGATTCCTGGTCGTCGGGAATGAGAACGGAAATTTTAAATATTTTTTAAAAATTATTGTCGACATTGAAAACGTGTGCTTCTTGTTGAAAGACATTAAAATCGGTGATTACTTTAAGAGACTTTAGCGATTCAGGATTTTTCGTGTTTTTGATAGTCACAGGTAAGAGATTTTTTATGACATTGTAAAAAAATAATTGAAAATAAAATAGTAAACAAAATATAATTATATAATTAATGAACACAAGTAATTAAACCGTAAAAAATATCGTAGCCGACTTATTTCAGCGACAATAACAAGTTAGTGTTCGACGATGCTTGAGAAGCTCGTAAACCCAGTAAACGCTTATCAAATCGTTCGAACGATGATTTATGGCTCCGTTCCCTTTTTTCCCTCTATGGGAGTCAGTTTTCGAATCTCGCCATTTGTTAAATATCGCGTAAGAGGTGCTTGGGACGATTAGTCTTGCCGATATAATCCACGAATCGTTCGCTATTGCAAAGTGTAGCCGCGTATATGGACACTCTACCGGAGGATCGTTCACGCACGTTGTATTATTTTCTTTCAATTCGTTCCGCGTCGTTGCTTCGTCGTAGCCCGGCTCGTCGTCTCGGCTCAATTAAACGGTGCGAACAACAATTATTCTGCCGACAATTATTCCTTTTATCGTAAGGAAAATACAAACAGATTCCAGAGCTCAAATTATTCCATATCGCAACATTGAATAATCACCGGAACGAATTTTCATCGCGTTCGAAAGCATGCAATCGCAGAACTCGTCGGTATTTATTTTCATTTCGTACTTCAAAATTTCAAACAGCGATATATTTAAATTTTCCAAAACAATTTTTTTATTTTTTGTTACATTTAAAATAATAGAGTCGATATTTTTGAAATAAATTCGTGATTAAAGCTTTTTTTTAAAAATCATATTTTATGTATTTTCTTGTGTATAATATATTTATGTGCATGGTAGAGCCAATCTGCTTCTCCTCGTGTCGTCGATTTTTTTCCTTTCGCGCGAAATCATTTATTTTCTCATGACGTACGAGTCTCCGTTCTCTATCGTATCCTCTACATCTTGGTGATGCTTTCCTTTTCTCGTTTTTCTCTTTCTCTCTTTTTCTCCGGTAAGCTGATTTAGCTGGTTCTCCCAGCGCCCTGGTCCCGCTCGGTACGAGAGAAAGCCTCGAAAGGGAGAAAGGGACGGAAAGATTGAACCTTTTCGCGTGGGTGGTCCGAATTCTTATACGTCGAGAGTCTCTCCTCACCTTCCACGTTCCCGGGGAATAGGTTATCTCGAGAGAGGGTTGGAGGAGTGGAATGGCTCGGTGTTGGCTGGCGAAACACTGGCCGCGAAGGCGGACCTCTTTTCCTCTTTATCTCGCTTTCTCTCCCGGTGAAAAATAAGGGAGAGAGCGAGATATCTGCGTGAGGAGATAAGGATAAAAAAAGAAACAGAGAGAGCGATGAAAATGTGCAGCTGAAATGTGCAGGCGCATTCGTGCTGGGCGTAAGGAATGAAAAACGGAGAAAAAGACGATGGTTGCCTCCCTCTGTTATGGACGCGAGAGGATAGAGAGAGACGGGGATGGAGTGGAGAGCGAGGGGCGAGGAAGAAGCGAAAGAAGAAGATGAAGAAAATGACGCGGAGGGAAAGAGAGAACGAGAGGAGGAGGAAAATCGAGAGGGGATCTGGCCGCCGGAGTGCCAGGGAAGAGAAAACGGGGGTGGTCCAATCAGCGGCGACTACGGGTGGCGCGCAGCGCGGCCCACCTCCGTCGATCCTGCCGCCAATCCTACCCCCTTCGACCTCGCAGCCTCTCGTTCCTCCTCCTACCGAGCTTTCCTCAGAGTGAAAACCTCCCTCTAGAGTTTCCAAAGTCCTCTCGCTCTTTCTCTCCTCTCATCTCCCGGAGAAACCTCCGGAGCTTCCTCCCCCTCTTTTCGCCTCCTCCCACTCGCCGAGGATTGAACGTCGCCTGCGTCGTCGTCGCTGGTTCCCAGCTACCGACTTCTCTTACGGCGTTTCCCCCCTTGGGGCACCCTCCGCTGCCCAAGACGAGGCTGGAGAACGCCAGGCGTGGAAACGAGAACGGAGAGCGAGCAAGAGAGAGAGAGAGAAAGACAAGATGAAACGAGAGCGAGAGAGAGAAAGAGAGGGCTAAACCCGCGAGATATTCACCAACAGCGAGCACGAGCGGAGCTTGTTGCCCGGTCTACCTCACGAACGAACACGACGACCTGGACGACGATTCTCGGCGAAGACTGCGCGGAAACTCTCCCGAGAAGCATCGACAGCGTCCCTGTGCCGAATAAGCCCCAAAAATAATAAAAACAAGGCAGAATTTACCTTTTTTTTATAAATTTAATTATTATCCTCGTTATGGAAGATAAATAATGGAAGACAAGTTCTCGTCGATGATCGTGCGATACCGGAAGAGACCGGAAAAGACTGCGAGAAGATTCAAAGTTTATCCAAGTGCTTGATGGTTGTTCGTTTGTCCGATCTCAATCGAGACGAGTTCGTTCGTCGAGTTTTCGGGAAAGAGACTAAATAACGCTGGGTGGTCGACAACCATTCTCTTATTTGTTCAGTAAAAAGTAAACTTGCAATAAATAGACTGGAAGAGAGACTGAAAGGATAAAGATTGTGATGAACGTTCGTGCCGGTCCCAAGGAACAGTGATCCTGGCGAGATTTACGGAGCTGTAAGTAAAAAAAGAGATGAAACAAAAAATCTTATTTTTCGATGAGTGACTAACCATAAATAATCCTGACACCGAGAATCGTAAATAATAAACCAGAAAAGTGACGTGCGCGAGTGAACGTCATTCTGCCTGGTCAGTTAGTTTGTCACTTTTTTTCTCTTTCTCCTGGAGAACACGCTCGGATAAACACCTGCGGGCCGGAAAACTCGCGATCTCCCTCGTCGCTTCGACGATTCGAGCCCGATGATTCAATCACTTCTGGACCATTGAGCCCGATTCGCGAAGAACTTATCACCCCCTGAAGTTATATACCAATTCTTCCCTCGGCGGAGCCCCGAAATATATCGCTCCGTAAGCCACGGGGGGCTGCTCGTACCCGTATTTCTCTTTTATACGAAAGATACGAAGCCCTTGAACTTGGTTGAACATTTGTAACCAATTTCTCTATTACATTTCAATATTATTTTTATCTTGTTTAAATCTGAGGTAAAATATTTTATTAAATTTGGTTACTCGAATTTTTCTTTTGCATGAAGGAAACGAGACCCTTGAAATTGGTTTAATAGTTTTAACCAAAGAATTCTTTCATTAAACAATGTAGTTTTTATCTGGTATAAATTAGAGAACAAATATTTTTTTAAATCGTTTGCTCATACCCATATTTTTATTTAATAAAATATACGAGGCCTGTGAACGTTGAACATTTTCAACCTAAACTATTTTTTATAAATGACTTATTATATAAATTTTTACTTTTGTCATTCTTTCAAATTCGCTAAGAGAAAAAGAATAAGATAGAGGTAAATTCCCCGAGCGGGATGGAAGTCGAGTTACGTGTCACGTATTAGGTCCAAATGGATGGTACGTGAAACTAGGGCGATGAGATTATCTTCGAAGTCTTCCCAATAAACCGAATGGCGCGGAATGACTGCAATTATTGCGACGCACGTGTTTTGTCGACCGGCCGGATACTATCTCATAGAAGAAGAAGCTCTCGCAATTATATATCTATGTACGCGATACAAAAATGGTAAAAGCTTCCATTCGGTAAATGGGACTCGACGATTTGTGCTCGTTCGAGCGTTCCGAAGCTTTTCGATAAAAAAATCCAGATGAGAGATCGACGTATTTTTATTTAGTCTCACTGATAGAGCTCATACGAGTCCGCGAAACTTTTATCTCCGCTATTTTCTCATAGCGATTGTTAGTACACCGGGAGAAATAAAATTTGTCGAGCATCAGAGCTCGCATTTACAATATCATCGGCCGGATTTATCTTTCGTCCAAGTTTCATAATTCCGGAGAATAATTTAGGAGAGATATCGGTTTCTGGATTTCTTCAGCTTCGGAAAGTTTTGCGACGCACCCACACACGTGAGGACGCCCGCGCGGTCGAGGGAATCCTCATGGTAGACTCTTTTTTTATTCATTCGATCGAACCTTGGCCATAACGTTCTACAATAGCCTTCCGCTCCCAGGCTCCATATTATATGTATTCCCGAAGGGTCGTTCGACGTTACTCGCGACGAGTGACGCCCACTTATGGCATGCTATTGAGCTTCGAATCATTTAAACGAACGAGGACAAGAGAGATCACGGGAAAAACTTTTTTTCTCGAAAAATCTTATTTTTCTCACATTTAACACGATTTTGAAAAAAATCTGCTTGAACGTATATGTGTAGAATACTTAATTTCTTTATGATCTTTTTAAATCTGGGGCTTTCAAGGTCCGGCTTAGTTTTTGTGTTTAAATTTTATAATCCACTTTTTACGGTCAGTCGTGATCACGAATCTTGAACCAATTTCGTGACTTATTATGAGATAAGAACGAATTTATATAAATAGAAAAATATAAGTACTGGAAGAGAGAAGGGCATAAAAGGGTCGAAGCTTTGCTGGAACAAAATCTCCTGGCGATGAAACGTCACGCGAGGGTGCGAACCGAGTTGACACGCGAATCCGTTCGATCTTTCAGTTACGTTTAGATTTAGACGTCCTGAGCTTATTTACCGCACTTGCTCTGCACAGCAATCCTTTTTATTCATTGTTTTTTGATAAACATTTTTATCATCATTTTTGTTTTAATTCGATTAAATTAATGATGATCTGCTACTTAAGGCAGAGACGAATTTCGAAAAGGTTAATATTTTTCTATTTTTTCATAAAAATATATTTCTTATTAATTTTTTACACGTTGAAAATAAGAATATATTGTGTAGTAAATATGACACAATTATAGATTAATCTCTAAGGAGCTGGTATATTTTTTCTTTCTTCGTGAAAATTTTCTTATTTCTGAGTGATTATTGTAATTGAGCTAAAATAAAAAACATGTTACGTTGCCACAATCATAGATTGATCTAAAAAAAACTTGGAAACACATTCTTCCTTTTATGTTGTGAACATTCGTTTGTTGATTATTATTTTAGTTCAGTGGAAATAAAAATAGATGATAAGTTGCCACAATGGCAGATCCATTTCGGAAAAGCTTTGCAATTTTTTCCCCTTTTTCTTTTACTTTTCTCATCCCTCTAAACGTTATTACGATCTTTGCTTGGGCATAATATATCCACAATGGCTCTCAGTCTTTCTGAGCTTGCCAGAGGCTCAGCTTCTCCATTTCTCTCGCGATGCAGCTCCGAGCGCACTTTCTTCTCTCACTCTCTTCGAATCCCAAGCGAAACAGAGGGTTCGGGGGGTGAGAGAGAAAGGGAGCGAGCCTCGAGCCGGTGAAAAGTTTTCCTGTGCAAAGTACCACGCGGACTGGCTCGGGGTTATGAAATTCTGATGGCTCATAAAATGTAAGAAAATTTACAGACTTCGCCTTCTCTCGGCGCACTACGACGTTTCTTCGCTACGCGAGCTTTCTCTTTCCCTTCTCTTTCTCTCTTTCTCTATCCTCCTCCTCCTCCTCTTGCCGCCCTCTCCTTCCTTTTCCCTGGCATATCGTTTTCTTCGAGTAAAAAAGGAGCACCGAGAGAGCGACATTTTTGTACAGAAAGTTTTTTAAAACTCGCACCCGATCGATTAGGCTCGCTCCCTTTTTTTCCCGATATTTTCATATTTTTACTGCCTCCTCGAAAAAAAGTCGAATTCAAAACTCGGAGTACTTGAGTGGAAAGCAGAAAACGAGACGGAAAGAAAGTATCACGGAAATCTAGACGAAAGTCCATGTATTTTACGCCAGGGAAAGAGATTTTTTTACTCTAGACCCCAACCAGGAGGATATTGGAACGGAATTAATATTTATTCGCCGGAAATGAGAAGGAAATATAAATACGAGAGTTCACCGAGAACTTTTTGCCTGTATAGTCCTTCTTGAAAAGTCTTCGGGACTTCGTCTCTCATCTTGCGCCGTCGCAATTCGTGCTCCGAGCTTTTTCACCGGTAAAAAATATTTTCGTTCTACCACGAACGTGTTTTTTCTCGTGAAAAAATATTTTTTTTCTTTCATATTTTTTCATATAATTAATTATATTCGTAACACCTTCAATAAAATGTACGAGCTTGAAAAAATTGCTTTTCAGCGATGCAATTTCCATCGTATTTCGATTTTCGACGTCTGACGTGCAACGCCCGGAGCGCTCTGCTCTCGAATTCCGTGCAGCTTTTCAAAAGCTCGTTTCATGTGGAATATTTCTGCGATGGAAAGACCGTGCCCGGGGTAACCGGGATCCCTCTTCGACGCTCGCCAATCTCCCGCGAATAATTATGTATAAAGTCGGAGGTGCGACGACGTCGCTTCTCGAGGCTCTCTCGTGGTTGCCCGACGCTCAAAATACGTCTAAATATTAATGAGGTGTCCCTGCCTACGGCGAGTCCTCTCCTCGTTTTCTCGTCTCCCGCTTTCTCGCCCATTCATTACCTTTAACGGACTATCGCGCTCGAACTGAGCAGCCAAAGCGTACATCGTCCAATGGAAAATCGTTCTAAAATACTCGTTGCCCAAAACTTTGATTAAAAAAAACACCAAAACTCGCATATCGTTCAGTGGGAAAATTGTAGTTTCGAGCTCTCAATAAAACACATCCCCAGATAATTTTCAAAGATTCTCATTAGAGTTCATAAATGTCCAGCGGCTCACAGAATATGAAAAAATATCTGTTTTACATTTTATAAACATTATTATTGTTTATTATGATTAGTTCGAGCAAGAAATCTGTTTTTTTCATTGGAAGTTGAGATTGGAAGTATATTCGCTTCTCGTAGTTTCTCGATGCGCATTTATAATTTCAGAAAATACAAGACGATCGTTATCGCTGACAAAATGCTCGACTCTTTCCATTATTCTTCGATACTCATTTTTTTCTCCGCTTTTTGTCGGATTGCTTTAATTATCAAGCGGCAAGTTCTCTTCCCATTCCGTCAACTTCTCGGGAATACTTTTCGCCCTTAAGAGGCGACTGTTAATTCACTCTGTAGGTGACTGCGAAGTTGTTTTGAGAGCGCAGCGGGCTCCTAGAAATTCAACACGATGACGAGGATGAGGAAGAGAATAAGAAGAAGAAGAAGAATCCGGAACTGGAAACGGATGAGAGAAAAGGGTTGACAGGAAGGAGCCACTAGGATAGTTAATACAAAGCCCGTGTAGAGTCGACTCTTCCTCGCATCCTCTTTCAGTTCTCGCGAGTTTTACTCCTCGTTTTACCCCTGCCCGACCCACACCTTCTTATACCCGTGGGAGAGCTGCTAATTGTGAGCGACAGTCGCACGGGTAACAGGGCCATCGTCGTTTCTAACGTCAACTCGGATCTCTCGCGTTCCACGAACGAGAACCGAGCGTGTAGCTGTCGTCGCGATTCTTACAACGCTCTCATCCCTTTTTCTCTTTCCCTACCTTTCATTTCGATTATCGGCCAAACTCTGAGTACACAATCCTTCCAGGTATTAGACAAATGCATGTGATCATTATCGTGGATATTTCAAATTTGATGAACTCATGAACATTTACATAGAAATTAAAAAAACAATTTATTACGAATGATATATAAATTTTTTATTTTATTTATTTTATTTGAATCACATAAAATAGAGAAGTGATGAGTTCTTTGTTTCGAGTTTTACGTTTTTAAGGAAAATTATAACTTTTATGCTTCATACAAAGAAGTTCGTGAAGGTGTGGTGGAATAAGGAATCAGGAATAAACGGAAATTATAAAATTAATATATATTTTATATATGTAGTTGAAAAAAAATCTGTTTGAAAAAATGCATGAAAGTATCTGATGTATACAGAAAAGGGATCGCGATAAATTTCTGAAAGAACGTTTGAAAAGTGTTACCAATTAACATGAATAATTTGTACAAATAATTCGAACGGACTCCTCACTTACCAGTTTATCGATAATTTGAAATAAAAAATATATTCTTCCTTTTTCTTCATAAAATAAATATTATCGTTTCCAGAAATTTATTTTTCGTTAATCCTGATATCCAACGAGATCGAGGATATTATTATATGCATGTATATGCGAGAAATCTCAATCTTGTTCCTACACAAAACGTTATTTTCAAAACGAGCGGACGAGTTTGTTGCAAGCGACGAGAAAATCGAGTCTCATCGCTGGGAAAATCGTCCTCGGCTAGATTGTGCCTCGTTTCATCTCGGTGGAGAAAGTCCAGGGATGATCAGGGAACTCTCGTGCGGACGTTTCCCCGTTCTATCTCGGAAAGTTTGAGAGCTAGCTTGAAAACGCGTCCTGTCCATTTGTCGTCGAGAATCTCGCGTCGAGCGAGACACTTAATTTCGTTCTCGAAATTCCCAATGTTTTTTCACTTTTTTTCCCTCTGCTTTTCTTATTCGTCTCTTTCTCGTCAAGCTCGCCTCCGGAAAGACTCGAGATGTTGGGAAAAGCGATTGGCAAGATTCGCGGAGTTTGTTCACGCGACTGCACGAACGATGCGCCCGAACTAGTCTCTCATCTCCCTCTCCCCTCGAAGTTTCATCCCTCACTTCTCTCGTCACTATTACTCTTCTCTTACGATTCGACGATGAGTAGATATATACGCGCTGTGAAAGGACCCGGAGATCTCCCGATGCCTTGCCTCATCGTCGCTGTGAAACTCCGACCAGCGTATTTGCCATCCTCAGGGTACTTAATTTTCCTTTCGGAATTAAGTCTGATGCGAGAGACTCTGCTGGAAATCACGAGAGCAAACCTTTCGAAACACGAAGAGAAAAGTTATCGAGAAAAAACTACAAATTACCAAAGGAATACATATTTCTAATTACAAAAAAGCAGGAAACGTAATTATTTTGAATTTTTACTGTAATTTTGTTTCTTTTTCATTTTTAAATGTGAAGTCGTCGACTTGAGATGCGCCGAGGGAACTTCTCGTCTCTCTCTCTTCCTTTCTTGAATTATATTTTCACTCGTTACCACTGTCTCTCACAATTAGAATACTCCCGGGAGCGCCTCGACGTTCCGGTCTCTACTTTCTAGCTCTATTTTCCCGCTTACACGAGATTTGTCGAGGGAAAATCGTAGAAGATGGATGCTCATCGAGCCAGATCGCATCAGAATTTAATTTATGTAAACAAAATCAAGATTTCAAATTCTTTAGACATTGGAATAATTTACTTTAATCCTGAAATTCCAATCATCATTTTTTTAATTAAAATTACATAGCAGTGAATAAATTCATAATTTTTTTTTAATTTCAAATTAAAAAAGACAGGTTTGGATCGAAATTTTTGAACTTGTCGAGTCATCGAGAATGCACGTCGTTCACCCTTTGAGAAAAAGCTCCGCGGAAGGGTCTGAAGGCTTCGACCTCTTTCGAGGAGTCACTTTTACGAACGTGTTGCCAAAAGAATCGCGTGACTATGGGGATGACGAGGCTTGAGCGAGAATCGTCGAGGACGGTGTTATCGGAAGTTTATAGAGAATACGAAGCACGCTTGGGCCTTAAAAGGAGAAGGACGTCGATGTATGCCCTTCGTTATCGCTCTCAGCCCGTTTCGAAATCCTGGTCGAGCTTTCGCAAGCTTCGGAGGAAGCTCTCTCGGCCGCCAGTCTTTAGATGGGCATTAAGCGTCCGGAATTAATTGATCCCGGGAATAGAAGTGGGTACCTGGGTACACACACTAACTTTATCTCTCTCTTCTTCTTCTCCTTCTTCTTTCTCTTTACTAGTTCCGAGACGTGGAGAAAGGGAGAAAGATAGAAGGTATTATCAGCCAGTGGATTTGCGGCGAGGACGGGGGTAATATCGGTACTAGTCGGTGCCAGTCGATGCGCGAGCCATTCCCGCTTGCACTCTCCCACCCTGCAGCGCTCTCGTCCTCCCACACCGGGCCAAAAGTTTACCCTGAAAGCCAAAATTCTCGATTGATAACACCGGCCAACGTTGTTTTTGATTCTGGCACATACTCCTCAAATTTATATAAAAATACAATTTTTCATTAAATTTTTATTAGAGAGAACAATCAAGATTTTGACACAAAGCATAATATTTAATAAACTTTGTAATAATAAAAATTGAGAGATTATTTAAATTGAATTGAATTTTCTACGAGCTTAGCAAATTTATCCAATAAAATATCTATCACAAATTGAAAGATATTTCCAAGCAGAACAAAAATTCTCAAACTCAATAAAAATCCAAAGAGCTTTTTTTCAAAACTCTTATTTTTTTTCTCCTCATCAGATTTTATCTTCCAATATGACGCATCAGTAAGAAAAAGACACTCGGTACTTCCCCTCGATTGTGTCCTCGGCACTCGAGGAATTTTCTCTCCGTTCCCTCTAAACGAATAAACTCGTGATATTTCTCGCTCAATTTTCTCCCGATATTACCTCGTATCGCCTTTCGCGAGCGAGTCGTACGAGTGCGGCCACTCGTACTCGCAATCACGCAAAAACCAATAGGAAATAAACGGAAATAAATATTGCCTTGAACGTGTCTGAGCGCTTACCGACTTTATTCACTTCGATACGGCGTATAATCTTTTCTTGCCTCTATCTCTATATTTTAGTTCTCTTTCTCTCGTGTTCTTTCGCTCTCTCTCTCTCTATCTCTCCTTCAACACGGAGGGAGCGTTAAAGCAGGATGAACGAAATAGCAGGTATTTCGAGGAGGATCGAGTATTTGGATGTATACCCGGAGATATGTCCTCGAAGCATGCGAGCGTAATCACCGTCTTGGCTCGTCCTTCTCGCGGGGCTTCGACAGCTCGAGCGATACGTCGAAGAAACGCGATCCAGGCGAGAGCTCATTGTAATTTGTGTATACGCGGGGGCGAAATTAGCGTTAACATACGCGGAGAGGAAGAGATTCGTGCGGGTTTCGAGCGCGCTCGCCGGATAAGGTATACCTAACTGCGGCCCTTTACTTCGCAAGGAACGCTCAGGATGATCCCCTCCAGGCACAACGCCAGGTGAAGGGTGCACCGAGATTCTCTCTACCCCACCTACAAGTGCTTCGACGTTAATGCTCGCGGTAATTTGAATCTTGCCCCCTCCAATTCACCGCTCGATGTGTAGACTGATTACGAATCTCTAATT
The DNA here is from genome assembly GCA_030522605.1 of Cremastinae sp. B BG-2022a. Taxonomy (NCBI): domain Eukaryota; kingdom Metazoa; phylum Arthropoda; class Insecta; order Hymenoptera; family Ichneumonidae; species Cremastinae sp. B BG-2022a. Next base: position 65,167 of record JAPYYX010000224.1, read on the forward strand.
ACACTTTCGGCTTTCTATTCGATTTTGTTTCGGTAAGGAAATTAAAAAAAAATCGTTCGATTGTAATGACATTAAAAAGAACAAGTATCGTACATTTTACATTTTCCATTATATTATACTTTTTACAATAAATTTAAAAATGTCAAAAGAAATTAGGAAAAATAGAATTTTGTCTTTTAAATTTACTGCTCGATGTGTGCACCGATTAAGAATTTCCAGTTGATTTTTTTCTCTCGAATTTTCACAAGAAAATTGGGAGATATTTAAAATTAATAAAACAATATTCAGATATTTTCACTCATCTACTTCATGCCATTGAACGAAGAATACATATATATTTTCTGAATATAAAAGAGATGAGTGAAAATGAACGCGCAGTTTGACAACGTCGAAATGTATTCCGTAAATACGTAAAGAAGGGAAAACGTGAGACGAAGTTTTCCAGAACGTTTTGAGAAGATTGAAATGTTAAATTCTCGACGGTCGAAAAGTTTGGAGGCGAGCGGGGTATCTATGAGAGACAAGAGCCCGAAGGCTCTTCGGCTCGCTTTCGTCCGGGACGCGAGTTTACAACGGATGGAAATATTGTTAAGTGTAAATATCATTCGTGACAGTTAGATGGATGGACGTGGGCATTAGGGTGAATATACGGGCAATTTATGGGGTCGAAGAAGACTAACATCGCAAATGGTACACAACGGCCCCGCTTTCTCTTTTCCCTTCTTGCCACGCTGTCTCACGTTGCCCTCTGATGTGGTCTGCGGCGCTTAATAACCCCTCTTTCCTCCTGGACCTCGTCAAACATACGGAAGGCTTGAGAAGCTTTTTGACGATAGAACGAACCTCAAAAATCGATTAAAATTATTCTAAAACGTCAAAAAAAATCATCATCGAAATTTTTATTTAATAAAATTTTTTGTATCAAGTATAATATGAAAACTTAAAATTCTCAATTAAATTTTGATTTTAACAAATAAGAAATATGATTAATACGCAAGTTTCTTAGTTCTACGGATCTTATATATGGTGTAAATGCGTGCATAAATATCCTTTCCAGTCGAAAGCAGCGGAGGCACGTAATCCGGAGACCAAGAGCTTCCTGAGAAACGACCTCGACGACGAGAACGATATTGTTAACAACTGGCTCCTCGCTTTGAATCATGCTCACCCTCCCGATCACTAATTACCGGAGAAACGCATGAAATTCGTGCGGGACAATAATTAATTCGAGCAATTATTGTCCCGTTTCCGGATCTACGTTTCTTGAACGTCCCAACCTGACTTGTCACTAACATTTCGAACCATTAAGATGAATAAATTATATGACGAAAGTTTTGTTAGCACATCCGTGATGGGAAACTCATTTTTCAATTTATAATTCAGAACATATAAATATTCCTTTTTTATATATTGCTTTAATTGACCTTGCATTCGCATGTGTGAACACTGCATATATATAGCCAAGATATCGACGAGATGGCAAAATTGAGTTGACTGAATAATGCGATTTATCGGTGTGAATAAATTTAGTGAAAATAATGACAAAAATTATTTAAAATTAGTATGCAGAATTAATCAATTATTTTTCTTTTGTTACAGGTAAATACTGTTCAAATCGCTTCCACGTTCGTATTGAATATTGCTGTGAGAGGTGACTGGTGAGTGAAAACCTGATAATTGAAAATGAATTCATATAATTTTTCGTTGGCGGAATAAATTAATGAAAGCCATGTAATTTTATTTTTGAGGTTAAAAAATATATTTTTTATTCCGTATTTCATAAAAATTTCGTGTTCTCCGTGTGTCTCGCGGTTTTTCGTTCTCCCCGTGGCCCGTTGGTGGTTTCCTCGAAGCGCGAGGGGCCTTAAGGGAAGGGGACGAGGATTTCGGTGGACATGGAAGGGGCTAAATTAGTAATTAGAAATCTGATATAGGTAAGGCAAGTCGGACGGTGTTGTTTCGGCATTGCGTGGCTGGCATGCCGTAGTCGCGTGGACTTCTGCGACAGGCACGGCCTTGCGTGACCCGAACGCCCCCGCAACCGTGAACGTACGAGGAAACAAGAGCGAGAGAGAGACCGGGAGAACGGCCGTACACTGCATTGGAGATTTCTCCGTGAAAGCGGAGCTTTCGGGCCCTCCCGGGAGCAAAATGTAACGGATGACAATTATGCCCTACAGGTAATTGCCAGGTTGCAGCTAAACGGGGCGAGTGCTCGTTCTCTCAACCCTCAATTCTCTCTCTCTCTCTATCTCTTTCTCTTTCTCGCTCTTATTTTCCATCCTTTTCTCTTTCTCTTGCTTTATTCACCAAAATCTCTTTCTCTCTCTCTCTTTTGTGTATCTCTTTCTCTCTCTCCACGTCGTCGCGACGTTTGGAACGCGAGCTTTCACCGTAAAATCATTGCCTTTTAAACGCGTCACGATGTTATAAATCAAGAAGACCCCCGGTTTTCGTTTTAATCGTTCCTCCTCGCACTACCTACGAGAGATAGCAACGTGGAGCAACCCTTTTTGATAATCATATTCCCACACGAGCAGACTTCCCTATTTTATATGCCAATGAGGTTCAGATTTTTTAAAATTTTTTTTCACAGAAAAAAATCACAGACAAACAAAATTTAATAATTCATCTTTTATTAATGTACAATCTAATGATAAATTAGCGAATATTTGAAATAATGGATTTCAATATTTTTTCATTCTCAAAAAATGCTCACGTTTTTTTCCCATTTCTCCGAAACATTTCGCACGATTGGGAGGAACGCGATCGGGGCCTGTAATTTTATCGATCGGAAAATCGTCGTCCTTTTCGTAAAATTTTTTTTATATCGCAGGCGAGAGGGTGGACTTTAGACGCGCGTGCAGGGAGAAAGGACGGACTCAATCGTGTTCCATATTCGCTCTCTATCTCGCCCGTGCTCTCTCTCTCTCTCTCTCTCGTCGTCATTTCCCCCCCTCGTTCCCGCAAAATTAGTCCGCAAATGCGTGTTATTTCACTCGGTTACATTCTGCGTTTTCACGTGTCTGAGTTTAGCATGTGTGACGAGGGTAACGCGCGCACATGCTCTCCCTATTCGATATGTAGCCGCAACGTATTCTGTTTCTTGCATTATAAACGATACTCACAAATTTTCATCAAGCTCGTGCCGGATTGAGACAATTTTTTTGAAAGTTTTTCTTTTTTAGTAGTATATAAAAAATTAGCATTTTTAATAAATTACTTTTTATGGAAAGAAGAATATTACATTACTTATGTTCTAAAATTATATTTTTGGACAATTTTTTTCAACATGTCACCGCTTTTATTCTAAGAAATTTCTACTTTTACTAAATACTTATCATAACGAGAAAAAAACGATTTATTTTTATATCAAATTATGAAATGATTTTCTGTAGATTTTTTGAGGTAAATAAGAAAAAAACAGAGGTCTCGTGGCACTTAAAAATTGTTGATAAATACTTCTTGAAATCGTGTAAATTGTCGTTTCGTGTGTATCGGGATCGAAGTGGGAACTCGTGACACGTTCAAGTGGCGATCGCATGCCAGACGGATTACAAAATTCGTGTTATCACGGATATAGAGTTACACGGTGTTGCACCGTATCGAATCTACGTAAACGTGTCTCGGGAGTAAAAAGGAAAAAAAAGAAAAGTTGCATGACGGATGTCGATTCGATATCTCGATATCACGTCGCAATTTCTCTCGTGTCGTTCGAATTCTTTCCTCTCTTTCTCTTTTCGTCGATCGAGTTCACGTAATTCACACCCACGAGAGTCTTTGATCATTTTCAATTATCAAAAAAAAAGAAAATTAAAAACCCCTTTTCACTTATGACGTGATTGAAAATTCGACACGAATGAATGCAAAGTTTGCTTGATAATTTGTAAAATAGCTATTTTTAAACTCATTATTCTTCGACTGCAATTTTTTTTATTTCATTTTTAGTTTGAAGCCTGTGATCACTGCGAAGAAATTGCGATTCGTTCATGATTTGAAGTTTATTGATCATGGACATAATGAGAGTGCATCGGGCACGTATCTTCCATCTAATTTATCGAATGGGACGGATGTGAGCACACGCTCTCGTCCGTGCATTTGCTCGGAGTCGAGGAAATTTATACACGCGGCTTTCCTTTCCTTCGCAGTCGCGTATTACGAAGTTGAGGACAGCGAAACGGTCAAGCTGCTCCTGAATTATCGATAAGTCTGGAGAGCAAGACTCAGGCTTTCGCTACACGTCCCTCCGCCGAGCCGACGCACGGCGTCGATACACTTTCGCACTATCAATTATTCGGCCCGAGCACCCTTGAGCTCTCTCTTCCCTTATTTTCTACGAACCTCCTCATTTTTTCGATCCTTCAACATAATGGAACGGAGCGAGCCACGTCAAAGTGCTCTTTAAACTTTGGCGATTACCGATGCAAGTGCATTGGAAAATGCAATTCTACGATACGAGAAAAAAAATAGCGATATCGATAGGCAATTTTTTCAGATTTTATACTTTACTGTTGCTATGAAAATCTAGCATAATATTTTGAGATAAAATAAGCCATTAAAGTTCCGATTTATACGAAATGAATGTTTAAAAGCTTCTCCGTTGAAACGCTCGCTTACTTTTCACTCTCAGCGCGAAATGCTCCATGGATCGTCTATAGCAATATCGAGGGAGCGAACGAATAATAAACTAGAAGAAGAGACTATAATTTCGATCTATACATCGTTTCAGAATTCGCTCACTTATTTTTTCCCTCTCTCTCTCTCTATTTTTATCGTTTCAATTCCGTATCGCTGTTTCTCTTCGCTTTATCGCCACAAAAACGAGATTTATGGAGACCTTAACATAAACTCGATGAAATTTTTATGCTCGTGGTGAAACGCTCTGTAGGAATTATTCGATATTCGGGCTTTGTCATCCCGAAATTCCACTAAGCTTTCAGATTTTACCCTCTTAGCCGACCAAGGATTATAAAACGCAAATACGTCCCTTGATTAGCGAGGATAAAGTAAACATCGAGCATCTCTCTCTGTTCTCTCTTGAAAATCTGCAGGGAAGACTATTTCTCAATCTCTCATTAACTCGAGGTAAAATTCGTCCCGTACGAGAGTAAAATCCTGGGGATAAAATTTTTTTATCGACTCTATTGAATATTCAAATGTTTTTTTATAATGGCGATTGAATATTCAAATTAAAAAATATGAACAAAAAAATATCGTTTGGAAATTCGATAACGCTCTTCTCGAGAATGATAGTCCCGCGATGGTTATTTCGAAGCAAGCTCCACTTAACGCAGCATAAACTGTGCGATAAGATGCAAGTTTCCCGACGGATTTCTCTCCGGGAGAAACCTCGAGTATCCTGACGGAAGTCTGGCTCTAATTAAGCGGCGTCTTCGTCCCTCTAGCGCGAATCGCTCGCGAGCTTGTCTCGCGGTTGAAAATGGCGCGGAAAGGGATGAGCTTGGCCAGGAATACCTTTCTGGCTCGTCATCCTTCATCTTCACGTTGCTCCCATCGCGGCTTACCTCGTTGAAGTTCATTTCGTTGAAAATCTAATAAAACATGTTTCTCTTGCACATTATCTCTTTTACAAAAATGTTCTCAAAATAAAATAAGGAACTCTCTTTCCCTCAGAATTTCAATGAGATCTCGCTTCCTCGTTGCGGTGAAATCTTCGAGGTGAAACCGCAAGCTCATATTTATCATTGTTGTGTCTTCGAGTCCGTGATATTCGCGCAATGCAAAAGTTGCGATGATTCCACCAGGATTTCTTTTTTTTTCTGCAGCGTGCCCTCGACGCTTTCCTTCACGGCTGCTTGGAAGCACGAGAGCTAAGCGAAGTACCGAGAATCATGAGCAATCCGGCTTGTTCCTAATTAAATTCCACTCTTTCCTAGCGATTCCGATCTCAAGCCACGTTGTGTACCCAATCTCCCAGTTTCTCGTGTTTCCTCTGTCTCTATTTCCCTTGAAATCTATCTCTCTCTTCTTTTTTGTGTGTTTTTGCCTCTCGCCACCCTCGCTCGAATTTTCAGTCTCTGTTTCTCATGCCGTGTTTTCTTTTCCCTCTCCCCGTGCTTGCTTTTTTATCACTCGCAGGTCTTCTCAAGCGCGCCTTAATTGCACGGGAAAGGCTGTGCCGCAGTCAGCTATACGCCAAAAGTCCCTGAGATTTCTCCACTCGGTCCCCCTAATTGGCGCATAATTATGTAAACAATTCCCGATGCTCCACAAATCACGAAGCTTGAAATCGGTGAGAATATTTCCACGGTTTGTTTTTTTCCAAATCTCGTCCCAAGCGGAAGATTTTCCAAGAAAAGTCCAACCGATCGACTCTCCTCTCCTTCCTGATTCGTAATTGATCACAAATTGGGACAACCCCGAGAGCGCGAATGCAATATCCTTCGATCATTCCTACCGAAATCGAGGGGCGCTCTCTCCGGCATGAAAATAAAATACTTGGCAACAGCCGCGTGAGCTTTTACGATTTTATTTATAGCTCGTACGGGGAAGAGCGTTCCGTTTGAACGGCAAAGGAGAGGAATATATAAGCTCTAACGCGAGGAGGTTTTGTAGGACCTCGAGCTTGCGGCAACATTATCTAAAATTCAGGCAGTAATTACTTTGCTGGGCGGCGCGCGGTGCCGCCTTCTCCGTTTGATTTATAGTCATCGCGGCCGATGCAGCTGCGTGGGTGTAAGTAATTAAAAATGTACCATCGCGTGGTGAGGCGCTCCGGTAAAGAGAGATGGAACGAGAGTGCTCCCTATAGATGTAAAAATCACCCTAATATGTGTGTTTCAACGAGAGAAAGAAGGGTATTGAGGTTCCCATACTCCGGCGAGACGATGCCGTGAGAATTTGGCCTCGTCTGGCTTTCCTCGAAATAAAGCAGCTTGTATCGCTTCTTAGCCTTGAATGAAATTGTCTGTACTATCTCGTAGCTGTATTATAGATTGTACCACGCTACTTCTTGCAATACATGGGGGAAGCGATTAAGCACGGTGATAACAAAATGAATATTGGAGCAAAAATGAAGTGTGCGTCAGATTTGAATCATTGATTCGATTTATCCTTCCAATTGACCCAGAATGTTAACGCCGATTGACCGTCATCAGCGTATAGAGAGAAAGTGTGATGTACGAAGGAAGCGGAGCTGGGTATAGAACAATTAAGGGGTTGATCTCTGAACCTGGGTCGAAGTTGGGGTCAAATGTAGCAAAGCGGAGGATGGTCAGAATGAAGAACGATATGGTGGAGGTTGGTTCGCACAGTCGACGTTTCCCAGGTTAATTGGCGATTCATGGTTAATTTAGTCGCGTCGATGTTGCCATTGCCGGGGAGCGAGGACAAACGGTCCCTCGGTGTGTTCGAAATTTGTACCAATGAATTTATCCTTTTCACCGTTTGCCTTGTCTGCAAAATCAATAATGAATTCATACACTGAGGAAAAAATTTGATACATTTCATCAAAATCAATTTATTGGAAGTACTTTGTGGTGTTTTTGTTCAAAAACAATTCAGGTTCAGTCAAAAAGCACTTTTGATCCAATCTTATATAATTCAAGATAAATTATAGAATTTAACAACATTTTCTTCAGCGCATCACAATGGCAGATCTCATTGAATGACATTTGTAGAATCAAATCATATTTCTTTTACAATCAATGTTATAACGAAGACATGTAAAATGAACATTTTTACGTTCTTTACACCTCAATTCAGTTCCAAAGGGACTAACAACTCCATCAACGCATCCCCCAAAAATCGTTGATTCGAGCAAACCAGCATACAACGAATATGGGAAGTCTCAACGCTTGCAAGACCAGCCCTTTTCTCTCCAGCGAGTGCATTAATTATCCAAGTGGCTAACAAGCAACCCAACCCAACAAGTAAATGGCTCGTGACGAGAAAGCTTTCCAGTCCTAGAGATATTCGCCTGTTGCGAGATCTATTCAAACTACCAGACTCGCTCTACCGTTCCATATCGCCATTGTACTTTGGTGGAGAGATAATTAGAAAATAGATTCGAGCATCATATTCCTGGATGAAAGTACGACGAGTTTATTCGAATCAGAAAGCACGTATGCGCGGTTACGTGATAACATTCTCGTAGAATATCTGAATACATTCGACTTTGAAATTTCGACGTTGTTCAACGAGCCGAAAGCGAAAGAATACGTTACGCGAGGGAAGAGAAGAGCGTACGTGGACGATTTTCGTGATCCAAGAAAGCTCATAGGGTCACGTGGTTGCGTTCTAGGGCTCCGGGTAGTCTTCCCGTTGCGACGCACACGGTCGAAGAGAATTCAAGAAGACCTCGGGGAGATTACTAATGCGAGCTAACTACGACCAAGTCGCGTTTCTCTTTCTCTCGCTCTCCCTTCCTCGTTCTGGTTAACCTTCCGAGACAGCTCAGAGCTTTCGGTGGTGGTGTTGAGGGTTGTTTACTCCAAAGCGATGGAAAGAGCTAAGAATGGTGGGACAGTCCTAGTAAGAGCTAAAGAAATACGAGAAGGGAGTCCTTGAAAGTCGTTATTGCATTCCATGAAGACATGCGGTGGAGAGCGGTGAATTAACGATGACGGAATGATGATGATTTTTTTAAAGTTAAAGTGTTTGTCAATTTCGAGGTCTTTAATTTTTGATAATTTTTTAATCAGAAGTGATTTTTACTTTTAAACAAACAGGAAGCGATTTATTTTTTCCTTTGCAGTGACTCTCACATTGTGAATTACAATTTTTGAAAATGTCATAATCCCGAAAAGAAGGAAAACAAGGAAACAGAGAATATAGGATACGCATATAATACTATTCCAAGCGCGTCAGCAGGCACGAATGAACTTCTCTGTTGCTTATATCCACTTTCGTACGTGTTTCTCCACTTCCCTTAAACGCGATATGAGGACCGACTCAAAGTTATTAGCAACACGCTGCGGATCGGATTTCCTGACTGCCATATCCAAGCCTTTGCGTTCCTTTCTCTTGAAAAACAGTCACGCTTCTCCTTGTAGCATTCGAAAGTTCATTAACCACTTCAAAAGTACAAAAAAATTTCAGAATTTTTCATTTGTAAAAAACAATGTCAATCATTGGTGAAAGACCCATCAAATAGTGCTCCTTGTGTATTATTTTACTCATCAAATTCAGGATCGAAATAAAATATGCATCGAACAGATATTTCTCTTCAAATTCGTTGAAACTTCACACTCCCCAAATTCATCAAGCTTTCAAAGTGAAAATTCTCGAAGCAGGAGAAATGATGTGAGACCATTTTTCAGAATTCATAATTGAATACATCTAGCAAGTTTTTCCTTTTCCGGTCAAAGTGTAAAATGTCGACAATTTCTTTTATCTCGTCCAGCCACATTTGTCCCGCTAACAGTTTGAAAACTATGATCACCAGTGGGAATAAAGTATATTTTCGCGTTTGGGAGCATCGTCGATTATTCATGAAATCTACAGTCCGCACACGACGACTGGAGAGAGTCCCGCCGGTCATATTTTATTTATGCGAGGGAAAAATGTGCGAGAAAGAGAGAAGCAAGACTATATCGGTTTGGTTATTTCGTGAGAGGCTTTTTTTCGAACAACTTTTAGCCCCATCATCCCTCTCGTCTCACGCCCTCAAAGCTCCTTCGTAATCTGGTGTTCGTTTCGTTATCTTTTCGTAATTGAGGTAAGACGAGAGAGTAAGGAGGAAAAAAAGAGGACTTTCGGAATGATGTCAGCGGCACCTCGTCGCGTAATCGTTTTCGTGAAAAAAAAACGAAAAATGGATGAGGGGTTGATTTTGAGCATCCACCTTGTATACGTATAAACTTTCTCGCGGTCGCCTTTTGCGCCTTCTTTTTCCCATTACCGGATGCAAATATATCGGGCGTCTGGAGAGGAATCGAGCGAGAGGGAGAGAGTACGAGAATGATGCCTAATTTTAATTTTACGTGTATTAAAGAGGGCACGGCATTCTCAGAATTTCTTTTATCGCCCAGCTGACGTTGTATCGTGTTATATATCCGCAAATTTATATAGAAAATTTAGTCGAGTTGAATTTAGATGAACAGCGAAGGGCGTTACTTTTAACCGGAGCCTACCGCGCGGTTGGGGAATCCGCACGGGGATTAGTCGGAAAGCGATTTCGATTTCGGCAGGGAGCACCGAATGCTCTCTACGATGCATCCGCGAGGGAGGAAAATTCCGCCTTGGCATCTTTACGCTCGCACACCTTACGCAGAGATGTGAAAGCCGCTTGAAAAGCAAAGCCCGCGAAATTAGAATACAGAGAACCGAGAACGCGATTCGAAACCCATATGCTGAACTTCTCTTTCTATTTCGTTCTCTCTCACATCTTCTCTCTCATTCTATTTATATCCTTCTCGTTCTTTGTACGTATAACCTCGAATTTTGGGGAGAGGTAGATCTTGTCGTCTTTCCAACCTACCAGGAACGATTCTAATTTACATACGCTCCCGCTCGCTCAGAAAGGAACGAGATATTCGAATGGTCGATGTCCTCGTTCTCCCGGAAAATACTGTAATTGGTATCGCGAGGGCGCCATTATCAGAAATACGTCTACACCCGGGCGACGAACGCATAAACGAGGATCCACCATCGTCGAGATAAATCGTTCAGCGAACTTGAAATATTAATTGACAAGATTAATAGATATCCATGTAGTAGTGAGGAAAAAGATTCTTTTTAATTGTATATAGGTTTCTTTTGTAATAATAATTTGTAGTTATTCAGTATTTTCTGTCAATCGAATCGAACACTTTTAAGTTCACATGCACGTTTCATTATCTTAGATAAATCATCATGTTCATCTTCATTGGTGTCAATAATGCAGACGTTAATAAAATCATTTAGCACAGTAACATAGATTTGTACGAGTGAAATTTACAATTTCGGAAGACTAAAACTAGAGTAGATATTTGGTAAAAGAATTGTTACATCCAACAAGTTTATTTTTTAGTAGTTAGATTATTTTTTTCGCGACACAATCACTTTATCAAATATTTACTCCAATATTTTTAGTGTTTTGTAAAAAAATAGCTTAATCGTCATCCAACTTGGGAACTTAGGCTGCCTGAATGGCGAATAAGATGAAGACGGCCGGATACAAGGTTTCAGGTTATCGCTGAGGATTATTTTACGAGCCTGCGGTGCCTCGTGGCATCAGCTGCTCCTCCAAACATTCGGGGAACCTCCCCCAGTCCTGGCGACCCCTGGGTAGCGCGTACGCGATCCATTCCCATGTCGAAGAAGCCTGAGAGTCACCCGTGGCGCTTGTCGCGCCTAGTCTCCGGGAATAAAAAGAAAAACGGAGATCTCGCCCCTTGCCACCCTTAACGCGAGTTAATAATACTCTCCCTCTGATATTTTTCCATCCGTACTTTCTCGAAACTCTTAGAAGCTTTTCTTTCTTACGCGAGCATTCTTTACGAAAAATTACAAAAAAATGTATTCCTAGATGTATGTTTTTGAAGATAATAAATAGTTTAAAGTAATGTTTCGAATAGAATTATTTTCTTGTGTGATGGTCGAGGGTTTATTTAATGATAAGCGTCCGTTGGATAATTAATTGTAAGTTTGTTCCCGACTAAAAGATGCACAACGGAGAGTGGACTAGAGTGGACTGAAGAGTATGGCAAGGAATTAGGGTATATTATTAGGATGTTGAAGCGGAGGAACAGTGAAGAGGCGAAAAGAACAGCGTTAGCATTTCAGGTGCGAAGCTGAATGATGCTGACTGAGTTTGGGAAAGAAAGAAGTTAAAAGTCAGGAGAAATCATGGGAAAAGAAATAAGGAATCGGGTGACATTGTGGGAAAGGAGTCTGGTAGGGACCGGACGTCACATTTGTTTAGTATAGAAAAGATAAGACTAATTGCAACAGTTGGTAATCGTTAAAGACGTGTGTTTTTAGTAAAAAAAGTAGACTTGGGAGAGAGAGGACCTTGCACTTTTTACGAAAGAGCAAATTGTCTCGGCGCATTATATCGACTTGGAAAGTTGGAACGTCAAAATAGACACGCTTTGCTGACATCAGGAGGATTGACAAAAGCGCTCGGAGTCGGTAATTATAGAGTCTCTAGGAGGATGAAAAGAGAAAGAGCGGTGGAGATAGAGAATATTGGCAGAGAGTGTGGCTAGGCGCTTGAGTTTTAGGTGGAAAGGGTTGAAAAAGCTCTCGAGCGAACCACAGCGTGGACGTCTACGAGGCGGACCAGTTAGAGGCCCGGCCAGAAACGTCTACGTCGACGCCGACTGCCTCGTCAGAGTTTCAGGAGCCAAACAGCGTGAGCTCTTCGCTCCGGTGGGAGGAAGCAGGAGGCGGACAAAGTTTCGTACACACGCGTGGGAGGCTTCGTCGGGACGCGGGCGACTTCTCTCTGCGCAAGAAACTTTCGCGTTACGCGAGAAGAGTGGAGAGGACGGGGAACCAGAGGGCGACGAGCTTCTTTGTGCTGTCCAAACTGGACCGAGCTACGAGACGAAAGAGAAAGAGAGAGAGAGAGAGAGAGAGAGAGCAAGCAAACGAGTTCAGTGTAAACGGGAACGATCCGGTAATTGCAAGGGACGTCCATTAGCTCGAGGAAAACTTATAATTTCGGCTGGACGTAGAGCTGCGGACGTTGAACAAGAGAACGAGAGAGAAAATTACTTTACCTTGCTTGGAGAAGACTGAGGTACATGTATGGAGAACAGGTACTGGTATGGAGAATTGAGAAAGGGACAAAACGTCACACTTCGTTCTTCATTATCATACGACACCAGAAGATGTTCTCTCTTTAAACAGATTGGAATAAAAAGGAATCGTTCGAATAGAAAACTAATCTTTTCAATCAAGTATAACAAACATTCTTATATAATGAAAATCTGAATTACATTCTGTATTATTGAGAACGTTGAACATTCGTGGCTAATGACACGTCAATTTTACCTCATCTCTGACATTCGAGGCAGGAAAAGGGCTTTTTGAGACAAGAGAGGAACAGACGTCGTTCCCGGTGAGTTTGTACCTCGAAAAAGAGCCCGCAGGAAAGAAACAAAGCAAGAGAGAGATGGAAGACGAACCCTTCTGCTCTCAGAAGGATCAGAGATGTATTTCTATCTCGCGCCCTCGCTACGTCGTGAGGATCGGTCTCTCTTGATATTCAGTAGCTCGAGATTCCTCGGCTGAGTCTCCCTGTGGCTGATATGATCTTTTAATGGGCGCTTTGTGGCTCGATCCTGAGATCTGAGGCTAAGGAAGCTTGCGGCTCGCCATCTCTTTTCCTCCGCTTCTCAGTCCGTGTTTCAAGCCATTCGCGATATGAGCCGAAGGGAAGAGAAAACGAGGCAAGGCGCGAGAGCCAACTCCTTCCGTGACATTTTCTTGCGTTTGTGATCTCGTTGAAGATGATTTTGATTAAGAACAGACAGAAATATTTTACGAAACAAATTCTCTTTTTTTTTTAAGAATTAACGATATTGAGAAAAATCTTAATTTTCTTTTCTTTATCACGCACTCTTCGTTCTCTTCTTACGTTCCTGCTAACTGAACGAACGGACACAACGTCGAACGACGGCTGTGTCGGTGCTTAATTTTCCCCTCGTAATTACGCGACGCGTTCGTCAAGCGAACAAGAAAGAGCGATAGCGTTCTCTTTTCGGGAGCAAGACTGAGAGCATTGTAAACGCGACGTCACCGCTCGTCATACCTTACTGGCAAGGATATGGAGCGAAGGAAATTGCCGCAGAAAGCCCGGGATTATATACGACCGGGATTATATTTGAAATTTTCTTCGAGATGTGACCTGTCACCGTTCAGGCAACCTCTTCGATAATCTATAAATTTTAAAATCCTTTCCTCGTCGAATTCATCTCTGATTAATGCACTGAATTTTTTATTGGAATCCTTCTCTCTCTCTCTCGTCTTATCTTACTCTCTATACTCGGTGTTATTTAATTAACGACGGAAAATCGATATTAATCGGTAGACGTGACGGGTAATAAATAGATAGGCGAATCAGCCATTCCCCCGATTCTACTTCGGAAAGCTCTCTCATCGTCCCGTTCGATCTACAGTAATAACTCGACGTCAGGATTGATCGTGAGGAGAGTTACGTGTTGTAGATATAGCAACACTATATCGCCTCGTTCTAGCCAGCTTTCGCAGCTTCGGCGACCCTTCCCATGCAGCCGCAACACTATTCGTCTCTCTTACCGGGCTATAACCCGATGCCACCGACGTCGGATCTCCCTTCCCGATTATAGGATCGTCTCGTCTGATGAACCTCTATTCAGCGAACGTTATATCCTCCAAGACTCCTGAAGAAAATAAATCACCTAAAAAATAAAATGTTTTATGTCTATGGAAATAAATCACGAAAGAAGAAACACTCGATAGACTCTTTATGAATTCATCGAAGGAATTTAAACTGATTGAGGCACTAGTGGTAATTTTGATCATATCTATAAATACCAAATATATTGGATTCACTAAAATGATTCTCTAGATAGATGTCTACGAAATAATTCAATGAATTTCAGAACATTGTTGATAAAGATTGATCTGGTAATGATATTAAATAATATTAATGAAGATCGGAAATTATCGATCGTCTTGAACTGTCAGTTCTCAGAATGAAAGACCTCCCGCCTAGTTTCCAAGATGGGAAAATCGTTTCCCTGGGAGGTTTGCACAGGAGACGTCGAGATTTTGCCTGGAGGGGCTGGTCTTCATGAATTGGCTATTAGTAGTTGAAAACAGTATGCCCCAATGGAGACCTGTTGGCCTCTGCGTTGGATTCGTCGTTTGCTCCATCTGGCCCCGTCGACCTCGGTCACTCATTTCTCCTCGCCTTCATTAGCGAAGGTCGATCACAACTGATCGAGCCCTTACGTCGTTTTCATTACAAACGCGAATATAGCTGACGAATTTTGTGGAATAGTCAGGTGAAACGTCGCCCTCTAGGATAATATGACTTCCGCCATTGGCTCGCGAGCCATTCGACGCTGCACTCTTGACGATCGTTTCTCCAAATGGCAAGGAAATAATCCTCTCGATCTTCTCCAACCATTAACCCGTGAATCCCGTGTGGATGATCTTTCCGGCTGGGATTTACGAGCCCTTTCGACGACAAATTCGCCCTAATTTTTTTTTGCTAATTTGTTTGCCTGGGAAATTCTTCCAGAAGTTTTTGATACTGAGATGATACTGAGCAGCTACTACGCACCAACTACAACTTATACCGAGTGAATCATAGAAAAAAATCCGAGGAAAAGGGCAGAGAAATAACAGAGAGCTACAAATCGCTAGCTATACAGTTATTTCCCAATGTACTTTTGTTTCATAGGGGTTGAAAAGGCTCATAGGGGTTGTCTGTGCTCGTACGATACAAAAAGAGAAAAAAAAGCGGAGAAACGACGTCGAGGCTCACGTGAACTTGCAAGGCCAAGTAGAATATAAAGAGGAGAGCAATCTCGCGCGTTTCCGCTCTGGATTCAGACGGCGAGATGAAGGAAAAAGCTCCGAGAGATAGCGCGAGGGGAGTTATTCTATCAAAGGGTTTTGCCAACCGTTCAACCCGGAGCTTTCGCGACCAACGTACTCTTCGCTCTCTCTCTCTTTCTATCTTTTGTTTCTCAGAAACGACGATATTCTCATTCGACTTTCTCGCTCCGAAAGCTCTCGATGATTTTTACCCGTTGTTACGGATCTCGGAATGCGGTTCCGACACGGATGCGTGGCTAAATTCCTCCAAGCGCGTGGATTTTGTCTGTTCCTTCTCTCTTTATACTTCTCGCCGTCTTCCTCTATATTCACGCTTGACTGTCTCCGAGCTTTTAAGAGGGAGTTTGTTTTCCGTTCGATATATCCCAAAAGAGAATTTTTCCTAGACAATTTTTTTTATTCTTCCTCCCTAAATTGGATTCAAAAAATTACATCAGACTCGAGAAATTCTCAATCAAATCTAATTTTTAGCAGAAATTGAATCTCTAAAGGAAAAATCAGATTGGACTCTTTTGAAATTGTGTCACGATATATTTTTGGGAGCTTTATTTTTGATTCTGGCTGTACCAAGGCTACACCTTAAATCGAAGCGTCTAGGAGGCTTTTCTCCCATTCGTGAATGCTCGCACACATCTTCGTCGCTTCACTGACACAGCTCGTGTAAGTTGACTACTGGCAAGCCTGGAACAGCCCGGAGAGCCTTTACAATACGTCCTGCTCGCGGCAGCCCACCCTTTCTCTCTTAACGTCCAAAGTTTTCGAAGTACGACGACGCTCGATGGGAAACGCCGTTCCTGCGAACATATACGTATATCCCTCTGATACGTCTTTTCACTCTCTCTTTCTCTTTCCGTCCGAAGATTCGTAGAGACCTCTTTTTTACTCTCTTATACGTCTCGCTTTGCTTTTCCTGTCTGCTCGAAAATATGGATATATTCCTGATGCAATTTTCAAAAAATTCGCAGCAATATTCCTGTTAAAAAAACTACAAGAAATCGATCATTTTGAACTCGATATACATTTTGAATGCAATTTTCAAATCATTGCAGCAATATTTCTGTCAAAATCATGAAGCTATCTAAAAGAAAAATCAATAATTTTAAAAGTGATGTTTGTTTCTGTTTTTATTAGTATCAAGAGTCGCGGTAGAGACTCGAGGCAAGTACATTTTTTCAAAATATCAAAAATCGCCGAGCTACCGCGACTATCTATACGCGAAGACAAACG